>JACXGJ010001126.1:0-92867 GCA_016801105.1 Esox niger | reverse complement strand
GTCTCTGTATCAGTACCACATGAAGTCTCTGTATCAGTACCACTTGAAGTCTCTGTATCAGTACCACTTGAAGTCTCTGTATCAGTACCACTTGAAGTCTCTGTATCAGTACCACATGAAGTCTCTGTATCAGAACCACATGAAGTCTCTGTATCAGAACCACATGAAGTCTCTGTATCAGTACCACATGAAGTCTCTATATCAGTAACACATGAAGTCTCTGTATCAGCACCGCATGAAGTCTCTGTATCAGTACCACATGAAGTCTCTGTATCAGTACCACATGAAGTCTCTGTATCAGTATCGCACGAAGTCTCTGTATCAGTACCACATGAAAATCTAACAGTCTAATAAACAACATTCATGTTCCTTCTCAGCTCTGACTCCTATAAACTACGTGGGGTTCTGGTGTAAAACCCACAAGTGGCTCTATAATGTATCACCAACATACACATCTGTCATCTATCAGGACCTGTTGCATTCCATTTCCAGTCATTTGACGGAATTAATTTAGGAAATATTTATGATTCCTAATTTGCTGTCTAGCTGAGTACAGAATTCACTGACTGACAAAACCCTGATGACAACCTAGCCACGGCGCTCCGGTTGGGATGCTAACTGAGAAGCAATTTGCTCAGACTTTCCACATGCCTTTTATATTCAGTACCTGTTGCACACACATGTATCTCAGAGCATTTTCTATAAAGCATGCATGCATGCATGCACACATGGACACGCAAACATACACATGTATACACCCAGAGGGCCTCTCCCTCTCCCCCATATTTCCACGCACTTCACCTTCTGCCCCCATCCTCTGCTTTCACACTGAATTTCAGTAAGTGCCATGGAAAGCCTGAGTTAATGGAGGAGCAATGTAATTATAGAGGACCCTGACAGGTTAATCATATTAACAGATGATAGGTGACAAATCGATGACAAGCTTCTAGTGAGTGAACACACCATTGGCCATTTATGTCCACAACAAAAACCAAATTGATATCATGGGCATGTACTCAAATCTAACAATGCTCTATACCATGCTGCTGATTTGTCCCTGTGGTAAACAAGCTGACTATAACATATAGTGACATTATCACAATCAAATAAATTACTTCAATAGTAGACATCACCTTTGGGTATGATTCCTCTGACCACAGCTGCTAATAACATGTATGCTAAAGGCCTTAACTTAGGTGAGATACTTGACTACATATAACCAACATATTACACAGGTGATGTTAAAGACCAAAACTAAATTGGCTAGGAGAGATTGTCCCAAGAAACATATCAGCAAACACACACTGCACATGTGGATCATAAAATGGAAATGTAATATGTTTATGGAGGCATAAAATGATGTAAATTGCGTATCAAAGAAATCTTAAGACTCTGCGCTCATTTGGTGTATAGCATAGTTATATGAAAAGCTATAACTTTAAGCACAAGTCAGGGATCGACAACTAATTTCACTTCTTAACACTTTAGAAAAAAATATCACATGTTTATTTGCTGTCAAGCGAATACCAAAAGCCTGTCATGAACAGCTTCTCATCAGTCAAGCTAGAAAGTGAAAACTTACGCTGTTATGCAAATACGAACGTGTTCCACATGTGTAATTATAAGCCTTACCTCCAGACAGTCCAGGCTGACGAAACTGGCAATGGCAAATCCATCAATGATATCCTCTTCTTGAGAACTGGATTCTCGTCTCTTTCGACGAGGGGGGCGCGAGGTTCTGGCAGAGGGTGTCGAGTGTAAAGCCGTTTTAGCATTATGGGAGGCAAGATCCCTCCCAGGACTTTGCTCCCTATCTGAACAGGACGAAAGGTTCGGACTGCGGGCATCCCTGCCCACCGCCTCCCGTCTCCGTACTCTCTCACGTTTGGAACGGGATCTCCGGCTCTGCTTCAATTTTCCATCCATTTTAGAAATGTTGCAATGACAAAATCACTCCAGATCACCTAACGTAAAGCGGATTCCCTGTGTGTCCAACCGTTATAAGAGACTATGCTTAGTGTTTTCACGAGTAGATACGCATGTATAAATAATGCATCTATGTAATCAGATTCACGGAATGACCTTGAATATAAACCTCCGGAATACAATAAACAAATGTTCAAATATTACATGCAGGCGAAGAAGCGATGCATATCCTCACGTATTTGAACCGATCCGGTAGCCTACTGGCTAAGGTCGACGCGTTATTCACATAAGCAGGTGCAAAACCGCGAAATAGTTACAATTTAAGCATTCCAGTTTGCAACTTTGTTGCATTAGAACAACACAATGTTAATAGCGGCATACCACAGACAGCGAAGAGAAATCATGTCGCTGGCCGTTGTTTTCCACCACCCAATCCATGATCCGCTGTCAAAAAGCAGTCTGGATAATATCCGTCAAATGCGTATTAGGTACTTATCGATTATGGATGAGATAATATACAAGTTGATAATCCTCTCTGTGGGCAATTAGCGAGTTTCAACGATAAAACATATTCCTCTGACAAGTTCCACCGTTGGCTAAAGCTTGCGCGATAAAAGCTACTGTATGTGTGCAGGGATATCCAAGTCTCTCGCTACTTAGGCTATGCGCAATATTTTCAAAAATGATCCTCGTTTAGCTGCTTCAGCATTCGACCATCCACTGTGATCAAACCCCATAAGGTAACGGCATCGGCTATTCCAGGCCTGTGTAAGTTATACATCCACTCCTGAATACCGTTCTTGGTTGCTCAGTTGGCTCGTGGCTCATCGTATTTTTCCCTTTCGCATAATGCAAAGCTTTGATAAGTGTCCTTAAAGCGACAGGGGTGATTAAAATCTCCTCTCCCCTCTTTTCAATACATCTGAAATTAGTGTGCCGTAAAAGACTCAGAGTCGAGATAGCCTAACTGACGTACTTCCGCCACCTCTGCAAATTACCCATAGGAAGTGAGCTAGTTTATAAATACTTCTAAATTACGCACTGTAACTTTGTCATGCAGCATTGGCTACAATATTCGCATTCCTTATGGGTAATTTGGTTGGCTACAAATGTACGTGGCAGCCTATGGGTCCATGTAGTCGCCTACACTCTGATACCCTGACAGCGAATAGAAATGCAGCCGACTGCCTTGGCTACTGGTGAGCCTGTCAGCAGATTTGACAGTTGCCAAATGTGCACCAGTCTGGCCTCTTCAAAATGTAGACATGCCAACACCTAAAGCCAATGTGTTATATGTGCGGCTAAGTTAGAATAGGTCAGACTTATTTAATCTCTTTGATCAGAGTAGCATATTTTAACTATTTGGTTACTTGCCACAGGCTATTTTGTGTGGTACTCTCCATCTCCACCACTAATGAATTATGTTATTGTATCTTGTGTGGAATATAGCGTGCTGTACCTCAAGTATTCTAAGTAGATACTTCAACGATGTTTCTTATCCTGCATTTCACCACATCAGATGTTTGCATATGAAATGAGGACAGTTTTGCATTTCATGTTCAGTTTACTACTAGCAACCATTCAGTGGAAACATTCAAAGCACACGCAAGCAGTGTGGCTTAACCTCATGCCTCCTCAAAGGAAAGTAATATGTGTCTGTATTGGTTTGGTACAGAGTAATGGTGTTGGCCAGGTTACTGTATTATTTGTATAGAATATGTGTAACATGTGCAGCAGTATCAAAAACAGAATTATATTCAAAAGTTAGCACAGAGAGGAGAAAACTGTGGATGTGCCTTTTGTAATATAGCTGTCTATTTGTCACCAATTCATTTGTCAAGTGTAGTATATGTAAATTCACCAGAGAATACCCCAATATTTAGTTAGGCAATAGTCTCTGAACACCTAGTGCTGTATCATTCTTCCTGTTTCTGCAAGGTTTGACGCTCTGCAATGATATATTCTGTCTCTGTTGAACAGCTTTAGATAAAATAATTCAGTAAGGAGATTAAAGAGGGACAGGTATGGAGGAAAAGAGCAGAGCCACTACATTTTCTGGTAATCCTTTTAGACTCTGGGGCCTCACATTGCACTCTTTCAAATGAATACACAACTCTCTTTGAGTTGCTTTAACATACTACTGTATGTTAGGAGGACACCGAGCTATCCTCAATATGTGTGTGTTTATGGGAGAGTAGAATTGGCATGATTACTGAACCATAATGTTGATTTTTTTGTTCATTTAATCCTTAAACAATCCTAATAGTAATTTTTACCAGTTTTACTGTATATCCACTAATTAAAGACTGAGTGTCTAGTGGCATGATTGAGATGTCCCAATCTGTGGCCTAGCTGTCTCTGAGGAATGTTTCCAGAAGAAAACCATAAGCCTGTGTTTTATGCCTGTGGAGGTCTTAGTTGATGGGATTACATCACTGAGTAACTCATTCATTTGCTGGCCATTTTCAAGTGGCAGCCAACTCAATATGAGAGTGCCTGGAGTTTGAGACACTGGGGGGCAGGCATTGGGAATATCTGAGGATAGACCAGCATACGATTCTATAACCTGTTAGTTAAAGTTAAAAACACCAAAACAAATGGTAACTTAAAGGTGACGAAACCTTTACTTTTCTGGATCCCCAACTATGGCAGTTTTATTGAGTAGAATTCAATCCACCAGCTCTAACTACAGGCTCCACAAAAAGTATTGTTGGATACTGGAAGGTTTTGGAGTCACTTGCACATCATTTTGCCTGATGGCAAAATGAATATCTATTCATCATTACATTTTTACACATAATGGCACAACAAAAGGGTAAACATAATAATTCTGACATAATTGACATAATTGTTTGGGGTTTATTATTAATTCATTATTTATATTTATTATGTATATTAGCTTCAACTCACCATCTTTCTGCTCCAGAAGTGGATGGTTAAACTCCTCCTTTATTAATTTATTATCTGTCTCCTGCTGTTTCTAAATATAATCTAATCTAATAGCTTAAAACCTTTTGCATCTCATTGTTTGCTTGAACAAGAGAAAAGAAATTATGTTTCGATACTGTCCATGCACGCAATGAAATCCTAAAAAAATATATTTACAGCACTCACAAATATGCAATTACTTTCTGTTTGAAGAACCGCTTGGAGGGTTTCAGTGCACCTCTGTTCTGATATTAAACTATTTTTATGTATCATATTACTTAAACTGGTATTTACATTTAAACATCACCAGATCTCAGACTGAATACATTACTTTTCTTAGTGGTATTTGACAATCATGTTTTGAGTCTTTCCATACCACTCCATTTTCTTTCATTAAAAAATAACCAACAAAAAAAGACAAGAGAAACATGCATGCACTCCAAAGAACATGAACTCATTCTTCAATCTTAAGTGTCTCTTGAATGCAATATTTTAATCAAAATGACCGAGGAAGGATCTAGTTGTAATTACTGTTGATGTGGGTCTGAGGCGTCTTCATTAAAGGGATATTTTAGTTTTAGCATGTTAGACCTGACTTTCTCTGACTTTCTTATCAAAACATTTACTTCTCTTAGCTCAATAAATTAATTATTATGTAATTAATTAAGACAAACATATTGGCTTATATTTTGCAAGTATTGATAAAAGTTACTTTGTATTTACACAGTCATAATAACGTTGAGGTGGTACAAGCCAAAACCAAACACAGATCTTACTGAAGTGAATCTAAAGATCCACCATGGTAGAAATTAATGGTGTAAGAATGCAAAATAATGAGTTTTCCCCAAAGGTTTTATGGGGATTATCACTCATACTAGTTCAGTCAATTAACAGCTCTCTTAAGCTTGCAAAAATGATGTGAGAAAATACATGAATAGCCAGAAAAACTTCTTAAGCTAATTGTCACAATATATTTTGTGCCCTGAAATAGTGGGATTATGTATGAAACAAAGTTGTAATTTTTATGTAATGAAACCAATATGTACCAAAAATACCCTTTGAAAAACATTGAAAATCTTAACTTTAACCTCGAAGTTGTTGGCTTGATTTCAAATCTAAACTTCTAGAGTATGAACCAAAAGAAAAACAAGGTGTACCTCCCCCTGTACTTAAAAGGGACAGACTGTATGTCAGATTGGGAGGATAGATTGGAAGACATTAATTTCAATCTACACCGGACACTGTGCATACAATGTAAGATCCTACATACACCACTACATTACTACAACACTAAGTGCCATAGCTCCTTCCCAGACACATCCCCCATGTGTGAAGACTGTCATTCTTTCACAGCTTCAGCCTTGCTCTAATGTCCGCATGTTCTATTTTTGTCTTGCTTCATAAAACAATTATACAAAAAAACACCTTGAATTCTGTATCCCTTTCTGGCTGTCTTCTGCTTATGTGTTAAAGGAAAGTATGAAAATAAAAAACATCTGAAACACAGAAAACCTGTTACTCAATTTACATTCTTTCATCTTATTGACCTTATGCTGTCACATCACAGTGGTTCTTCCAGTCTTATTTAGTATGTTCTGTTGTTTTACAATATATGTCAAAGCTGTCTTTACATTTATTCATGACTATAAAATTGCTCCAATAATACTGTACTGTAATACCTCAATGATACTGCAACTCATGGCCGTAGCTAACGTGAGGAAAGCTGGGTATGATTCACTGGGCCTCTAATCGTAATAATGTCAATGTTGTCTATAATGAGGGGCCCCAGGAATATATATTTTCAGGGGTCCAGCATTCCTAGCAACAGCCCTGCTCTTACTGACTCCAATGCTTTCTACAAAATCATAATCTGTGTCATTATGTTGCTGGTTTCGTACCTAACCAAGGACATTCAAGATTAATAAAAGAAAGATGAGATTCTTCTTTCCTTTCCAAGGCTGACGGTGAAAGCAGAAAAGTGTATATTTTAATAAACTGATTGCGAATCTAAGAACCTTTGATTATTATATATCACAGTGGAACAACGTTTAATCAAACGGAAAAATTGGTCTGGGAGAGCTCTGTATATGAAAAAAGAAACATGCTGAATTTATTGTCAGTCCTTGAAAAACCAATTGAGTTTTTATTACTGGCATTGTTCACGGTGAAATAAGTAATCTGACCTGCTATTGTAGTGAAATAAATCGAGTTAAGAGATTGACGTGGATAAATGTCAGCATAAATGTCATAATAAAAAAATATGGCTGGTAAGAAATATTAAAGTAAATGTAAGCTCTACGCCACCATTTCTTTTGATAATGATGTTGGTTTTCATATCATTGCTCCAAAAATTCCCCATTAGAGATATTTGTTCAAGGCATGTTTTTATTGCAAAAGTGTTATAGTTTTTAGTGATTGTGGCTATCTGGTATCCCTATTACACTGCAAGTAACAACCCTATCCCTCTCCATATCGCCCACAATGTGGTCAACATAGCTTTTCATTTAAGTTTCATTCAGTATTTCTCCAGCATCTTGTATGAACTAACTTCCGGGATGTAGAAATTAAGGACCTAATTTGTTTAGCTCAGTGATCATGTTACCCACAAAAGAAGGATAATCACTGCCCAGCAAATGTTCAGTACAATATTTCAGCTCTTCACGAACTGATTACCCTGCAGTACAGCTTAACAGCTCTACACACACTGACAACCTGCACTCACTACAGTTTCATAGCTCTACAGAAACAACCCCATAGTACAACATTACTGCTCCACTGAAACGGAAAAACCTACAGTGTATTACAACATTGTAGTACACTGACAAAACGTACAGCCCTTTACCAGAGAAACATGTCAAATACAGTAGCTATTATTTTTATGGTGGAAATTGCCTGAAGGTTGGATGGAACAGATACAATGTGCTTATAGTGGAGGTGCAAACATCAACTGAAAACCAGTGGAGTGTGCAGAGAACGTGGGAAGGTTCAACACCAGGCACAAGTAAGGAGCCCAATCAACCGAGTATCATTAGTCCAGACGTGAGGTGACACGTGCCTGGATCTGTACCTGAGCCATGTGCTGTGGGATGAAACATCTTCCTCTATGACTGTTATAAACGTTAGTCACTGACTTCATATTTCCAGAGAAAGACAGTTTTGTCCAGTGTTGTTGGCATTCTGGGAGAGAGACACCATGGAAGTAACCGTGATGAATTCTTCCTTCAGAGAAAAGCAGCTCCATCTAGTCAAGGTTGAGCTTGAGGGGTGGGCTGACATAAAAAAGAATAGTGTTTAGCTATTTGGGTTTCCGAAGTGGGAAAGAAGAAAGGTGAATAAAGAGAATGGGAGAGGGCCAAAAACCAAACCCTGTGAAGAAAACACGTAATGAGAGCCTGCAGCAGTGAAAACACATATCCTGTCTACGTCATGTATGTTTGGCCTGCCAGGAAGGATGCAATCCAAGAGTGTGCAGAGCCTGAGACACTCAGCCCTAAGAGGATGGAGAAGATGATCTGATGGTTCACAGGCAGCAGATAGATCTAGGAAGATGAGAACAGAGGAAAGAGAGTTAGCTTGTGCAGAACATTCATATTCTCAGAGGAGAGTTTAAGGCTTCAGTGAGACAATTAAAAAAAATCCCTGTAGCACTCAAAACATTTTACCCATCCCAAAATGGATATTAATGAGTAATGCGTTAGCATCCACTTTCCCTATATTGGTGTGTTCATAAAATACCACAACAAAATGGCGATTGCAAAATGTGATAATAACCTGTAGAAGACGAATGTGGTTACAGTATATGCGGTGTGGTGTTCTTTGAAAAGTGCTCTTCTGCTTTTTGTATGCTTGGTGCTAGAAACGCACACATTGCAATGTTGGGGGGTTATACGCAAAACAATAACAGGACAACAATGCTCAAACCAAACTATAAGAAACGTACTTAAAAACATGATTCTCAAAATGTCATGTGCAAACGGAGGCCACTGTGTGTACTGATTACCTTCTATTACTTTCACATGTGGCACTGGTGCACAGTTGCCATAAGCAATGTGGTAGTGATGTACCTTGTAATTGTTTGCAGACAAATCCTTGTATGTAAGGGAAATATCTACTCTTTGCCATTCAGGAGACAAACTGTCAAACTCTGATGCTGCTCTCTTCTGTCTTTCTGTGTTTTTGATATGTTATGAGCACAAAGTTAGAGAGAAAGACAGAGTTCGAGGAAGGAGAAAGGGATTGAGAGATTGAGGGAAGGAGGGAAAAGAGGGACAGGGTAAGAGAAAAAGACAGACGAAATCAGAGAGTGAGAAAGTAAGAGGATTAGAGACCGTTTGACGAGGTGAAAAGTAAAAACGGGATAAATATTTTTAAGATTGGTGTCAGGGGCTGCCTGTTTTCATTTCAGCTCATTAAGGTAGTAATGCAGTCTTGCCTACGTATTGAATATTCATTTAAATCTATGACACATTTCCCCATACTTTTAAGATCAACATTTTCTATTTCCTTACATCGTTTTTCCCACTTTAGTTACTATTCATGAGGAAAACTGAGAAACATTAGCCCAGTTGTTGGAGAGTCTTTAGCTGCTTTTCTGCTATATCTGATAATACTAAATCTAGGTGAAGAAGAGACTTATTATCCCCCAAGCTATTTCCTCTGATCTCCAAAACATTACTAATCCTATTTCTGTTATCCCATCCCTGGAGCTGTGTTGACACTAAACTACATTTCCGTTTTAACACACAACCAGGTTTGAATACTGTAGCAACTCGTTCTGCTACACTGGCTTACAGGAACATAGGGAAATTAATCAACGTTCAGAATTAAAATAAACAGCAGCAGCTGATTGAAAGTTAAAAGCCGTTAAAATGAGCCTGTGTCAAAACAGAGGGATGCATAATACTCTCCTCCTTATCACGGTCCTGTTGCTTTCTGAAGCAATTGATTCAAACAGAAGCCTGAAGATAAATGCACACATACAAGTCCTATCCTCTTCATTTACATGTCAAGACATCACAACAGTTTTCATGCTTATAGGCAAATGATGGTACATGCTGGATAAATGCTCTCCAACCTTAGACTTTTTCACATGTTATTTATTTATTTGTTTTTTCCTGTTCTTAATGGTCACAAAACATGGTTCAATACTTCATTCAGTGGATAACTTTTAACTTCACCATTCTTCAAAAAATACAAAATGTCTAGTTATCTTTTAATGTCCATTACTTTTAAGTCTAACATATCTATTAATCACTGCCCTTAGTTAAATCTGTGCTTAAAGTGCATAGCATGACTGATTGACATTACAAAAGTCTAATTATTGAAAAAACTAATGTAAATCTGGATTATTTCACAAAAGGAGTCAATGAAATCTATGTGATTTGTTAATCCAAAATTGGGCATGTGTACTAATTCAGCCTTTCCTAAACACTTATAGTTAGACATAGTTCAATAATGTTGCGATTTTTCTTTTTTAAATGTAATTATTTGTTTAGATGAATTTCAAAATATTAACACCCTGATTACTTCTGTGGGATTGTTCATATCTAATGAACGCCCAGGTGTGAAATGTATTTTCTTTTTTCTGTTAATTTACTTGGCTAGTGGTGTCGGATAGAGATGTATAGGTAACTTACTAGGTATGTAGATAGCTTTCCGGTTTTGAAGAAATATTATCACTTTTCATGTCTACATCAGCCATTGCTTAAAAGTTGACTCCAGAGCTTTATCTGAGTTTCTTTGAGGCCGACAACGTTACACAACGATCAAACTATAATAAGCAAGAGAAAATTATAGGGGGAAAACCTTAATCTATGAGCATGAATGTACTGACAGTAACAAAATATTTATGAAAGACTCAATTTCCAATAACATTGTTCTATCCTTTCTATTATTATTGGTATTTTTCAGTGTTTGTAATGTGTAGAGTTAAAATGCTTTAACTTTAAAACTCACTCGCAATGTATTCACAAAAAAGGCTAATCTCTTACATTTTGGGAGTTATTTGGGAATGATAAAAGTTTTGAAAACCACAGCAGTTCTTCTTTCTGTTCAATATATCTAGATGTTCTACCTTCATGTGAACTCAGGAAAATGTGTACAAATAGCTTATAACACAAATTCTCCTTGTAATACAACCAGAAAAGGAACCAATTGATGAAAGTTGCCCTGACTGGATTTGAATTTGGCTCTCCCAGGCATTGTCTTTAACCAATACACCACAGAGCCATGTTTGTTGAGTTTTTGCCGAGAATCATAGAAACCCCTACTCGTTTACTGCCCAAGGGGTTGTGATCAACCTATATTACCCCAAAAAACATGCACGGATGCGTACTTGGAAAATCACCCAGAAATAGTCACAATATAACCGTATACAGTTTTATTTTAGGCTTACTATAATGTAGTTACGGAAGGTTGTAGCCAGAAAAGTTTGTGTCTATCCTAATTATATATAATTAGTTCTGACTGTGATGAGGATTGAACGCAGGACCTCTGGTTTGGTAGTCCACCTCTCTAACCACTACGCTTACACGGTCCCGCAGAAATTACAAGCAGAATTTGTCTAAAATACAACACTGTTTCCAAAAAAGTTGGAACTCTGTGTAGAATGTAAATAAAAACAGAATACATTGATATGCAAATCATTTAAACCATATATTCAATAGAAAATAGAACAAAGACAACATGTCAAATGTTGAAACTGAGAAATTGTATTGTTTCTTAAAAAAGATGTGTCCATTTTGAATTGGATGCCAGCAACACGTTTAAAAAAATTTGGGACGGAGGCAACGTAATGCTAAAAAACGAACACTGGTGGAATATCACACAACTAATTAGGTCAATTAGCAACAGGTCAGTAACATGATTGGGTATTAAAAGATCATTGGTCTGTCAGACGTGAGGATGGGGAGGGGTTCATCACTCTGAAAGAGTGTTCGGGCAGAGAATTTAGGAATAACATTTCTCAATGTAAAATTGCAAAGAGTTTCGGAATCTCATCATCTACGGGACATAAAATCATTCAGAGAATCCAGAGAAATCGCTGATGCAAGGGACAAGGCCGAAAACCAATATTGGATGGTCTTGATCTTCGAGCCCACACGTAGCACTGCATTAAAAACAGACACAATTCTATAGTGGAAATCATTGCTTTGTCCTAGAAACACTTCATAGACTGTGAACACAGTATGTCGCTGCATCCACAAATGCAAGTTAAAACTACCATGTATAAAATAAACCACTATATAAAAAAGATCCAGAACCGCTGTCGCCTTCTCTGGACTCATACTCATTTTAGATGGACTGAGGTGATTTGGAAAACTGTCCTTTAGTCGGACAAATCTAAATTTGAAACGATTTTTGGGAATCATGGGCACCGCTCCCTTTAGACTAAAGAGGAGAAGGACCATCCAGCTTCTTATCAGTGCACAGTTCAAAAGCCAGCATCCATGGTGGTATGGGGGTGCATTATTGCACATGGCGTGGGTGACAAGCACATCTGTGAAGCCACCATTAATGCTGAACAATATATACAGTAACATATATACATTGTTTGGAGCAACATATGCTGCCACCCAGACTACATCTTTTTCAGGGAAGGACAAGCTAATTTCAGCAAGACAATGCCAAACCACATTCTGCACGTATTACAACAGCATGGTTCCATAATAAGAGTCCAGGTGCTAAACTGGCTTGACTGCAGTCCAAACCTGTCCCTTAATGAAAACATTTGGCACATTAGGAAACAAAATGTCTTTTTCACATCTACAGCAATTGGTGTCCACAGTTCCCAAATGCCTTAGAGTATTGTTAAAAAAAGAGGTGATGCAGTAAACATGCCCCTCTCCCAATATGTTGTGTTGCTGGCATCAAATTCAAAATGGGCAGGTATTTTTCATTATTTACTTAGTCTCAACATTTGATATGTTGTGGTTGTACTACTTTCAATTAAATATAGGGAAAAATTGCTTTCTCTTTGGATTTGCATTTTAGGCAGTGTTCCATCTTTTTTGGCAAGGGAGTTTACTTATTTAGGAAAAGTCAAGGATGTAAGAGGAATAACATTCAAATTGGACAAGTTAGTTTAATTTTAAATTTAAATTAAGTTCCAGTCAAAATTACTTCCTAGTTCCTATTGGGTAGAAAGCATATATTTTTCATTTATGATGGGTTATTTTGATGTAAATTTTATCAAAGAAAAAGTCAACCACAAGACACTACTTTGGGTGTTTTTCAGTTATTAATTCTGGATTTTGTGTTTCTCTTAAATCCAGGAAATGTAAATGGCCGTTTCTACCAGTAAAATACACGAACACTCGTATTTCCATTGTGTACTATATTAGGGCGCAGCTTAATGTTTTGCTGTAATGTACAACCCACAACCATTCTGTTAATATTTTTACCTATGAATATAACTTTGATAAGCCTAGAAGCAAATATTAGTTGGCAGGGGGTGAATGAATTATGAATGGGTTATGCTGAATTTCATTTGACTTTTCCATTTTGAATGCTTGATTACATACAGTATATAACGAAATGTCTGGAGAGTGTTCCTGTGTATGAGCATACACACCCCTGAATAGAGATAGCTATTATCACCCTGCAGTGTGCAGTGAAACCCAAGCCTGAACTATGTGGTCAGAAATGACAGTAACTCAATTACCCTTTTATTTGCTGTTAGATTTAGTGAGTTTGTTTCACTGATCTCTAGATGGACTTCAGGGCAATCATGACAGTTTATTGCTGTATTAGTACTGAATTGATATTGACAAGGACCCGGTCAAATTCAATGACTTGGGACAAGTTTTCACTATGAAGGAGTGGTATATGGTAATGGAGAGAGAGTTTTCCTTTAGTCTTCATCATTATAAGCTGAAAGCTCAGTTTTAGACTGAAAATATTAGAGTTTAATCTATCTCTATGCCCACATTTCTGTGGTCTCTCTTCTCTCTTTCTCTCTTTCTCTCTCACCCACACCCACTCTCCCATACTACATCTCCCAAATGCACTGCTTTTCTTTTCCAGTTCAGTCTGTAGTTAATCTGCTTAACATAGAGAGAGGTGAGTCTGTGAAGTACAAACAGTCACACACAGACACAACACATTCTCTCTTTATCTCTCTCTCTCCACCGGAAGCCCTGAATTCAAGATATCTCATCCTCAAAATGAGTATGTGCATTGTGCCTGTGCCGGTGCTAATCTTGGTGTTTTACTGGTGCCTGTGAAACACTGTATACCTACCCCAGGTTCTGTCATTTCATGTTTTATCCATCCTTATGCATGAAGGTGCAACTTCATCACTGTATCTGCCTTGAAGTATAGATGGAAAATGTTATGGGAAGATCAACCTGAGTATGCCTGGGATAGAAAATCTAATGAAACCACATTCTTTAATTATGCTTTAGGTCAATGTTGAAGTTGAAGCAATGTATTTAGGTCAATGTTGAAGTTGAAGCAATGTATTTGACCAGTTTGAGTATGACATTTTTGAGTCCAAGTCTAAAAGAGGCTATTTAGTCAATCCTAATTTAATATATGTTTCTTCTCGTGGTTGTCCACCAGTGTGGGTTCTGATGTTTAAGCAAGGCAAATGAAACTGAAGTGTTTTGAGTTTTGTTTGTTCTACAGTATTGTAAATATCAGTTCAAGTTAAGGAGAAACAATCATTCACCCTATAAGGCCACTTGATCCTGTACTATAAACTATAAAATACCTTAAAACAGATGTTGACAGTCAGAAGAACAAAATGTCTGTGATGACAGTAGTTGTTTGTTTTGTTTGTTGTATGTACTGTACATGCTCACTTTTGTCAATTCATTTTCCAAGTCCAGTTTCAAAACACGTGTAAATGCTAAATTTTATCTGTAACAGTTGTGGTTGGAATAAATTATAATGTATTATATCTCAGAAGCATACACATTCATTACATTTGTATGTAGATTTTTAAGAACCAATTGTTAATATTATGATGTGCTCCATCTAATTTTATCTTATAACAGAAAGTATAGATCACCTTAATTATTGCAATTATACATCATCATACAATATTTTTAGCATATTCTGTTCTTTACCCCACTGGTATTGGTAAATGGTTTGTTATCAACAGATTTTAATGTAGTTTAGTTAAACATTTTTATATATCAAGCAATATTATTAAATAATTCTGCCTCTTGATGTGGATACAGTTCAAATTGTAACTAACTCCTTTTTACTTTACTTAGGAAAGAGCACATTTTGAACAGGTATCCATTTTCAATCCAAAAAAAACTTGATTTCAACCTACGTAATAGCCTAATAACAGAGTCATTTTTTAAACTATTGAGTAGGCTTCTCTTAGTTGATGATTGGGGTTTAAAATGTAGGTATTAGTCTGTAAGCGTCAAAATATCTAGAAGTTTATAATAAAGAGTTTTTCTCTAACTATCCAACTATCTGAAGATGAATGCACTAAAGTTTGTCAGCAAAATGACTGAAAAGTCATATCTAATGTAACCTCCTTTGATACTGAAAAATGGCAGGTATTGATTTTGCTTGTTTAGCTATAGATAAGCATAGACTGTTTCCGAGGAGAATATAGAAATTAGTTAACTATTTATAACGATAGATTGGTCAGGAAATATTTGGACACTGACACAATGTTCATAATATTGACTCTGTACACCACCACAATGGATTTGAAAAGAAACAACGATGCAATTGAAGTGCAACATGTCATCGTGTTAAAGGGGTTGAACAAAAATATTATATGAAACATTTAGGAATTGCAACCATTTTCATACACAGTCCCCTTATTTCAGGGGCAAACAGCCCAAATAACAAAACATGTGTCAGTGTCCAGTTATTTCAAAACCAAACTGTATTTAGAGGTGCACAGAGTACAGGACATGGACACTTGCTTGCCCCTTCTCTCTTACTCTACTTGGAAGAATTTCCACTGAGCACCTTTCAAATGGCAGACACTTTTATAGTTTGCTCCAAAATCCTCTCAATGAACCCCTCCCCTTGAGACGCATCTCACCTCTGAGCACAAGAGAGATAGAGCCAGCGATGTAAAAGAAAAGCCTTCATGTCTGAATGTGTTTCATATCTGAGGCACAGGGAGGATAAAACTGTTGTCCAACCACACACTCATGCACACACAAATCGACACACACACTTCTCTCATCCGGCCATGCCCAAAGTAGTTATTACAATTGCAGATGTCAGACAGAGAGAGGAGAAAAGGATACATTCTGCACGCCACTTTGTTCCTTTCTCTTGCACCCAGATGCTTCACCAAAGCTTTGAGTTAAAAACAATCAGGCTTTGTTGGATCAAACAGCCAAAGAGCGAGCCACTTCCTATATCCGCTCTGCATTGTTTCTCTTTGATATTTCTTCACTATCAATCTTAGCAATGCAGTGTCTTTTTAAGTCTGATAATGAGTCCCTCCCTCAATTTGACTCTTCCTCACCCTACTCTCCCTCCTGTTCCTGTCACTCTGAGTGACTTTCAGCACTTGCCATTTTCTTTTGGCCTGAGATAAAGGTGTGACAAGCATTTGACATTCTAATTAGACAGCCCCCGCGGGCAGAAGGCGGATTGGCTTTCAGGCACTTAACGTGTGTCGATCTATGGGGGCGATTCATGGGTGGAGTCCCATTTTTGGAGCGGCAGAAGGCTTTATTTAGACCAGCGTTGCTGCAGTTCACCAATAGAGGATGTGTGCCTTGTGATGACATAGTGTAGTAATAGTTTGGCACGTTTTGTTTAAAGCAATGTTACATCCAATCTCTCATCTCCAGTTCATCCACAGATCCATATCCATGCTACCCTTCCTCCCTGAGGGGTTGGAAAAAGTCGACCTGCGATGGACAAAGTCAATGGACAGCAGGACCATATCAATCAGAACAATGACCTACTAATTACTGCAGATGCAGGCTTCCCATATCTTCTTGATCCTCCTTGACTTGAGGGCAATGTTTGACACCCCATCGTCCTTGAACGCATCTGAAGCGCAATCTGGAATTTGGTGGGTCTGGGGCCTGGACTGGTCCTGGAACCAGACCCACCATGTAACATGAAGTGTCCCAGAAAGATCTAATTTGACCTATCTTGTTTGTTCTGAATGCTCTTACGCTCAGTTACATGCTCAGCCGCTATCGCAGTCCACTATTATGCCAATTACAACCAGCTGGATGTTAAAACTGCCACAAGTCCCTTTAATGCATGTCTCATTCTGTACACATGGCTTAAAGAGGTAAGGGCATGGGGAATCACACCTTTCTTTAGTTAAAAAGCAGCAAAACCAAGACCCTAGTTGTAGGCACCCTCTGCCAGACACTCTTTCAGAACACATACCGCCACGGCACAGTTAAGGTGAAACTCTCACCACTTCAGTTGTCAAATTGGTTGCAAAGCTTGATTCCTTCCAACCATAGACAGGCACAAACAACTGTGAAGTGTCATTCTACCACCTCAAGAATACAGCCAAACCATCCCATCCTAGCTCAATGCTCAATCAGATGAAGAGAGGTTGTCTATGGCTTTATCTTCTCAAGGCTGCTCTACTCCTACACAGATACCCAGCAGGAGTCTTCAGAAGTGAGTACTAGTGCCAGTACTAGAACAGTGAACAGTGCGAGTACTAGTATCTCTAACCCCCTTTGGGTCAACAAATTGCCTGCGTCTCCATGACCCAAGGGCACAGCTCTGCTTTTTTGGGGACCAGGCTTCCATGTTGACAGCCTACAATGCCTTCCCAGACTATTATCAATATATAAATAAAATTATCTAATTTTTTTATAATTGCATGTTGCAGTTATTCTTTAAGGAGTGCCTAACAAATTAGAGACAAAAGTGTTATTATTTAACAATATGTAGACAGACTTTAAAAATAAAGTGTAATTCAAGATATTTATTTGTGGCCTAAGACACCTGTTTACTTTGAGAAAGAAAGACATATGGAAAGAGGGACAAAGGAGAGAGGAATATACAGAGAAAATAGAAAGAGAAGAGGAAGAGATCGAGGGAGGCACTGACACAAAGGGAGAAGTCTATTCTAAGAATTGTGTTTTGAGTCATGCTTCAGGGTGGTGGAGAGGCCAGATTTCTAGAAATTACAGCCTGTGTCTGGTAAGAACAATGTGTAAGTAATTAACTGTGTACTTACAATTGAGTCTATGCTGTATATGATTAAACATTTGAACCGTACAGCGGAATAATCACAATAAAGACACAAAAATAAAATAGGCAGATTGGATGTCAATAAGATATATCCCAGGATCCATCATTTTGTGAAACATGGGAAAAACATGTTAATGCTGACTAGGCAATATTTAACCGCTTGTCAGCTTTAATAGAGACAAACTATCATGCTCGCCCATCTAGTTGCTATAGATTATTTATGAGCAATAAACAATTGAATGATTAATGAAAAAGGGGTCCAATCAACAACTTGATCTGTAAGTAAAGGAATATTCCAATAAATTAAATCATAAGCCACAATGGACCAAACCATATGTCTTTTTTCCTTGTAGTGTGACCCCAAATAGGTTAATCAAATCCAATTTTGCAGTAGGTCTGATAGGAGACTTCAACCAACATGACCAAAAAAAGCCAATAAAACAGAAAGTAAAATGAAAAACAGCAATAATTGGTTTACTCTATTTAGTCTACAGATCAATCCTTCTTCATGTTTATCCTTGTTTATGTGCATCCAAGCAGAAAACACTACACTGTAACTGTGTAAGCAGCCAGCGAATAGCTGAGATGTCTTGCTACATGTAGCACTGACTCACATGCCAAACCAGATGGTTCTTGTTTCTTTATATCTTATTTGTTATAATAAGACAGTGTTGTAGTCCATAGACTTCTAGTAACAAGTGGCAGCCTCAGTGTGGAATGGATGTAGTGAGTGTTTTTGTACATAATCAAATGTCAGAAATGCCAATCCATTTGACGTCACAATGTACAATACTTTGTTAGCTAAATTGAAAAGATGACAAATCGAACAAGCTTTACAGTTACCTGGTATTCAGTCTCACTCAGGCTCTGGGAGTTGAGATTGCATTTCAAGTGCTTTTCTTATGAGAAAACTGCAACAACGAGATACCAGGAATTTTATCACATGGCTTTTACATCAGTGTTAATGGACCACTTTGTGGGTGGTGAAGTAGAGAGGAATAATCAACCTATCATATTCCCACTAAAACCTATTGAGAAAACTTGAAAAAGCCTTCTTTGTGTTATTACCCTATATGTATCTTCCATAGTGGATCAAAACGTTGAGGTGGTGTAAGCCTACACAAGACACAGACATGATTTGAAGTGTATAAAAATCCCCTACGGAAGAAGTCAATTATGTACACATAGAACTGCTTTTCAAGATTTGCTGCTAGGTTTTATGGGGATTATTTCAGTCAATGGAAGACTGGGAATCCATGTATCCACTGGCGTAGGGTGGTGACACCATCCCAGGAGGTGCAGTATATACGCATGCGAAGTGGATCCGTGCATACATTAACCTCACAGCCAATGTCTGACTAAGATAACATAGAACACGCCCACATAAAATATCAGCGCAAAAATATACTTTTTAAAAGCCCTGGTGCAGCCACGCCCCCTGCACCCTGATAACTATGCCAGCGACTGTATTCATCAAGGTAGTGCTCTGTATCATGTTGTGCCTAGATGGTTCCAAAGAGAAAGCAATATAGTCACACAGTCATTGTCATCATGGCATTACCACAGGGCTACAAAAAAAGAGATTAGACAAGATAAACAGTACATCTGTATCAAAAACTGTAGCCTCAAATAACAGAGGACAGAGAAAAGCAATAAATTCATAAATTTAAAAAATATCCTCACTGGAACAAAACAAAGGATGGCTGTGCAGCTGCACACTTCAGGAATACTTAGTGAAGATAACTATTAGAAAAGCTGTTAGGCACAGCTAATACTATAAAGTTGGGATGGAAAATTGTTGGAACAATTTTCAACTTTCAAGCAGGCCGGTAGGGGCCAAGAAACCAAAAAAAGAGAACAAGGACTTTTGGGTAATTTGGAAATTTTGAGTGAACTCACGAATTTGAAAATGGAAATCACTGTAAGACCGACCACTTAAAGTGCAATTCTTCTCACAATATAGCACGGTACAATATTAATATTAAGAGTCACCACTGCTACTATCATGTACTTGATAGCATCCCATCAGCTAGGCTGGACATCTCAGGCTCTGACAGGCATATAGTGAGTGGACTGGCTTACATTCCCACAGAAATGTTTATCTTTCTGCTCAAATCTATAGGACATAACACAATATTGGTGAGACAGATATTTTTTTAGGCATGACATATAGTCTTCTCATACAAACATTGGATATAAAGTCCTGACAAAAAACAACATTGATAGTAAAGATGCATTTTCAAAAGGAGCAGTAAGCAAACACAAAGCTTTTCATTTTCAAAGCCTTTCACATAGAATTCAGCTCGATTGATTCAGATTTCACTTTTTTGAAGACAGAGACTAGAACATAAAATGTTAAAGTTGATGTGAGAGACCTGCTTTTATCTTGGTGCTTATTATCAGATGACATCTTTTCTATCATTTTTTAATCACTTTTCACATAACGTTAAGGATGACTTAGAAAAAGACCCCACTGAATTATTTACAATATGAAGAATATTTGTCTTGGTATTATGCATTCTATAAAACAAGGAAGGTACAATTCACCACCAAAGCACGTTAACACCCTCCCCGGCCGGTCTGTGTAGACACCCGACAAAAACCAAGAGAAATTCCCCTTGTATTGTCTGGACCTTTGGCTCCCTGTTGCCATTATGAATTTTAGGGCTGGGCAACCCTACACCACACATGTATCACTTAATGAAGGATTCACAAACGTGCAGCCATTGATTCTCTCCGAACCGGAACACACGAGCATGTAGCACAAATCACACAGCACACACGATGACATTAAGATGAGAGCCCAATAAAATGCACACAATGTCACACGCTAACACACTCTCCCTCACTCTCTTTCTCTCTCACACATACTTAGGAGTAACCCTATCTGCAAAAACATATGCTTCTGAATAACCAATTGAGCTATCGCTGGGGCCCATTGCCTTTCACCAATCCCCTGTTCCACCTCCAGAAGTCGAGTTTATGCACTATATTTAGGCCAGTGCTCGGGGCTCTTGTTAATTATAGATCCATCATTGTGGACGCGGGAGCTACATTGATTGGTTTCTTTCCTAGGGAGAAGGGCCAGAGTGTATATGCCTGATGGCTGCTGCTTTGCCAGCCCCGGGCTTATAGCGTACAGCCCGGCTCACTGAATCAGCCATGTACTGAAGTGTAGAGTCTGAGTCATGTACTGTCAAAGCCACATTAAGCGCGCTCAGCTCAGTGCAAGTGTGAGTTGGCTGGCAATTCCTCCACAGAAGAGACTCTTCAGTGGTGCCATCACCCATCTGCAATTCAATTCCTTAATATCTACAGTAGGCTTTCAGCAGCAGGTAGGATAGATAATGCTTAGAGGACCGAGAAAAAGGAAAAAGTGGCCAAACAACAAAGTGCGATAGAGAAAATAGCTTAATCGGCCATGTGCCTGATCACAACAACAACAACGAACAGAGACATTGGAAATAATGCTTCACTGTGTGAGAATGTTCCCAATCAACTGTATTGGTGTGTATTACGCATGGTGAATACCGATTTAAATGAAATTATTTGTGAAAAATTACAACTAAATTAAGGTGGTGTGGTTAGGTTTATTGTATACACTTGTAAATATTGTTGTTGTTAGTTTATTGTATAAACATTCTTTCTGAAGAACACCCCACTCCAGTTGTACATTTCCATCCTCAAAAGCCTGTCCCAATATCTAAACTACAGAGCTGACTGCCCTCACAGCCCTGTACCAGAATCTAAACTACAGAGCTGACTGTCCTCACAGCCCTGTACCAGAATCTAAACTACAGAGCTGACTGTCCTCACAGCCCTGTACCAGAATCTAAACTACAGAGCTGACTGTCCTCACAGCCCTGTACCAGAATTTAAACTACAGAGCTGACTGTCCTCACAGCCCTGTACCAGAATCTAAACTACAGAGCTGACTGTCCTCACAGCCCAGTACCAGAATCTAAACTACAGAGCTGACTGTCCTCACAGCCCTGTACCAGAATCTAAACTACAGAGCTGACTGTTCAAACAGCCCTGTACCAGAATCTAAACTACAGAGCTGACTGTCCTCACAGCCCTGTCACAGCATTTAACCTACAAAGCTGATTGTCCTCATATGTCCGTCCATGACTGTTACTTATTGCAGTCCTGAAGCTACAGGCAAACCATCTTACCAGCTGCCATGATAACAGAGACCTCTCTTCCTCTCATCCGTGGCTATGAACCCTGTGTTAGGCCCAGTGAGCAAGGCAGCCAGGCCACAGGAAGCAGCCATAATGACAGGTCCCCAGCCACCAAAGCACCACACCGAGCAGCACGGCTCATCACAAACAGTCCTGCTGCTGGGGAATTATGTGTACTGACCTGGCACAGCAGTATTCCATTTTCCAGCAGACTGCTGTCTGGTTATGTTGTGGATAGTGAATAAACTCTGAATTTGCACTGCTAGCCAGTCAATAACAAACCCTGGTCACTTGTAACATATGGGTGATGTAAGCTGATGGATCACTGGATGTTTCTTGTGTACTTGTTGCTTTTTATTACTGTGTGTGCATGACTGTGTGTGTGTGTGTGTGTGTGTTAGCGTGTTCACAGGCATCTGTGAGTTCATTCATGTGTATGCATCACTGTTTTGATTTCAAATAAGGTTTGAAAAGAATTCACATGCAATCACATATGCAGAGAATTGTTTACCCAGCAACGTGTGTGGAAGCTGCAGATAAACAGAGCGGGAACGGCAGACTAAACACAACTCACAGCAGGAGCCTAATCAGCTGCCAGGACTGAAACAGAAGCTTCCATTTCATGCCTTTCCTGCCATTTAAGATAATACAACACATACATCAGTTGTGCTGGTTTAATTTATAATAATGGGATAACTTGTCAGGAATATTAATCAAAGCAATATCCAGCACTCAGCCAGCTCCAGGCCACGCGGGAAGCCCTGCTTTGAATAGCCTACGGTAGCATCTGATAAAAATACCACAAGGCAAAAGAGGCTGAGTGGAAACAGAGTTGAGCAACTAAGGTGGTATGAAACACTTGCAAGTAATGGAGCCATTAAAGCAAGCCAGCCACTCACTGCACGATGGGGCACAGGACAGCCCAACGTTGACCTTGACCAGGCCAAGCCAGCGTGTCGTTTCCATGTTCTGGCGTCTGTGTCTCTTCTCTACAGTATGATATCCTGTACATTTATCTGTGCAGACAAAGAGATGTACATGGTAGAGAGAGCTAGTCAGAGAAGAGAGAATGAAAGTGAGAATAAAAACAAGACAGACAGTGATGGACGATGTCGAGGCTCCAGCAGCCATCAGTCAGAGCAACACCTGGCCTGTGACATCTCCTCCATTCGAATTACCCATCAAAGTCAAATCTGGTATTTCTTAGCAAGGTGAAAAGAAAAAAAAAACTGCACATTTGAGGAGTTACTTTTCAACATTTTGATATTTGTTAAATTCGGGGGAGGACATTAAGATAATATTTCTGAAGGGATATTAAGATGGAGATATTCTGACCAAGATTTTTTTTGCATATTATTTTAAAAAATCCCTAGCTTCAATGCAGCTGTTCTGTGGGGAATGTTAGTTCAGTCAACACCAAAAGTATTAACAAAATACATTGTTTGACCAATGTTTATATGTCTCACATGCACCCCAAATGTATTTCTGTTTTTGCATTGTCGAGAAATTGAACGGTAGAAGGAGAGGGAGAGAATAGATGAAAAGAAAAGAGAAAGACAAGGAAAGGTAGGCAAGACAGAGATTAAAAATATACAGTAGATGGACGAGGTCGAGGCAGTTGCTCAGTCAGAGATAACAGTAACAACTTGCCAGTGACTTCTCCTGGAGACTTGAATATTAGACATTAAAGTTAAATCTGGTAAACTCCAACAAGATGTCACTGATGAAATTTCCCATCTTAAACTGACAGAATAGAATGTGTCCAGTCAGAGGTCTAAAGAGCTTCAGCCACTGATTATGTCCAGAGCCAGGAAGTATCATAAAGGATATTACTCCTGTCAGGATAAAAAAATTTCAACAGTTCTTTGAGCTTTGAAAATAGCTAATTAAACAAGGAGAGTTTTAGGCCAGATATGTTTGACTAGATTCACAGGGGATAGAGACAATTTGTTGCCCTCCCAGTCCCATCATTAATCTGATAATTCATTCTTTAGTTTATTATGATGTTATTATGATTTATTATTGATGTGATTTGTTGATTTTTGTTTCAGTGGATAATACTCTATCAAAAAACTATAAAGAAAATATGTTCTAAATGCATTCATCTTCTCTGTTTGGAATTGCATAATTTGTCATCAAGCAAAGCATATTTAGCACAAGACATATCATACACATACGATATGTCAGAAGTGATATTAAGTTTAAAAGCATGAAAATGATAGAGGGGAAAAGTGAAAATCTGAGCATTAATGACAAAAAGGAGACTGCTGCCAGCAGTTATGAAGTCTGTGTTTGTCAAGATTATACACTATGTGCTTGTATGTGTGTGTGTGCATGTGTGTCTATGTGTGTGTGGTCAGTCTAGTTCAAGTGTTGAGCAGTCCAGTGCTTTGCAAATAGAAGCTGTCTCTAAGCCTGTTGATATGGGATCTCACACTCCAATACCAAGGCACACTCGAGTAATGACAGCTGGGTGTCGGCGTTGCTGCCAATATCAGGTTGAATTTCAGAGCCATCACCACCACCCCCCTAAGCCCTGGCTGTCATTCACAGGCCCCCAGTAACTCAGACAGCCTCAGCATCTTTCTACATTACAAGCCCACAATTCTCTCCATCTACAGTTTTTAATGCTGAACATTCCTGCATTAGCTCAGCTGCCATGACAACCCCTGGGCTTTCTTGCAGTGGTCCAGACACTAGACAGACACAGGGGAACGTCCTGTACTGTACCTGATGTCATGTCTGGCCTGCCTTCCTGACCTGCATATTATGTGAACATTCAGTATAGCCAGGGCTGGGGGTTATTTGGAAGTATACTGTATTCTTAGATTTGTCTGTGCATGTGTAAAGTACTGCGCAACCTGAGGCACCTGAAAGTCGAACTAAGGATATTATGTGTGTATTAAGTGTTTGAAAAAAAGATACATATAAATACATGAATATACAGCCGTGAAAAAAACATCTTTCCTATTCCATATAAGTTGAAAAGGAACGTTTTGAGGAACAGAAGTGTTCAGTTGGCAGTGGTCTCTTAATTAGAACTTTTCTGTTGCTCAGTTGTAATTGTTGTAATTCCACTGGTTACCAGTTCATAGAAAGATGACTTCATTACCAAAGTGAAATCTGAATGAAAAAATATTAGTTTACTTTTACTCATTTCAGATAAATCTTATATTGGGAGACAAATATGTTCCTGTGACAGCAACATTATTTCTGGCCATGGACATGGTTGGTTATAATTAGTCTATAATACATCACTGATCAAAATTATTGTACAGTTGATAGTTATAGCCATGGATAGGTCATCAAAACAGAGGCTGTCACCAGAAATCAGGGACATCTGATCACATCAAAAAAGGAACATGGCTGAAGTGCATAACTCCCATGGACTTCAACAAGAACGTACTGAGTGGCAGTGGCAGAGAGACCTGCTAAAGGGAAGGTCAGTGGAGCGTTTGGACTTTCCTATCAGCCAGAACATTGTAGGCTAGCCAGGCTGACTCGTGGCTGCAGCTGCTGATTTCAAATCAATACGAAATTGCAATAAATTCTGGATGTTGCAGATTACAATGAAAAGTGAAAAGTAGATTCAAAGTTTGTGTGAAGAATTTCACAACTTCCTGGCACCTATCGGGGGTTCAGGAGTTGCGTTTGTATTTTTATACAACATGTCCCGTGTTTCTATGCTGCTATTACAGCCAGACATCAGCTGGTAGGCTAAGCTACGTCAGGATCATATTCACATACACATGCCGCTTCATAAGTTTTCTTCCGAGGTGGCTGTGAGGATATCTTGCACCCCGGTTCGGCGTCACCATGCTATAAAATGGAGCAGGAGTGGAATGTCCCATTAATTAAAAGCAGAATGTGTATATCAGTGCAGTCTAACCACAATGCCTTGACAGGTGAGATATAGTCTACCATTATGTCAAATCATGAAATGTTCAAATGGGCAAATGTTTTACCCAACCTTGTTATCTGATAGCCTACTAGAAAATGATTTTCTTTTTCACATAATGTCCCCTGAAAAAAATATAGAAATTAGGGATTAAAATGAACAGTAGGTGGAAAATGTCAATAGTTTACTGTTTTATAAGGTAAAATATATTGTATTTATTGGAAGTGAAGTAAAAGATTCAATACCTGACTGGATTGTCTAAAGTGATAAGGGCTGTTCAAGTTATAGCATGCAAATACACAATCGTTCAAAAATCTGAGGTCACTTAGAAATGTCCTTGTTTTTAAATAAAATAAAAAAGGGCCCAATAAAATAACAATGAATCAATATTAAAGCTGGAAACAGCTTTAATATCTATATAGGCATTTTCAGCAACTATTACTCCTGTGTTCCAATGGCATGTTGTGTCTTCTTATCCACATTTCTAATTAAAAAATATTATGTGATTATGTTAGCACTGCTGAAATCTGTTGTGCTGATTAATAAAGCAATAAAACTGGCCTTCTTTAGACTAATTCAGTATCTACAGCACTAGTCTTTGTGGGTTGGATTGCAAGCTCAAAATGGCCTGTAACAAAGAACTTTTGTCTGAAACTCGTTAGTCTTTTCTTGTTCTGAGAAATGAAGGCAACTCCATGCGAGAAATTGTCAAGAAACTGAAGAACTTCTAAAAGTGTAGTTCTCCCTTTACAGGACAACACAAACTGGCTCTAACTAGAACAGAGAGAGGAGTGGGAAGATTCGGTAGACAGCTGAGCAAGAGGACAGATACTAGAGTCTAATTTGAGAAACAGACGCCTCAAAGGTCTTGAACCGACAGCATTTAATAGTACCTACAAAACACCAGTCTCAACATCAACAGTGAAGATGCAACTCCAGGATGCTGGCCTTCTAGACATAGTTCTTCCTCTGTCCAGTGTTTATGTTTTTTTGCCCATCTTAATCATTTCTTATTATCGTCTGGTTTGTGATATGGCTTTTTCTGTACAACTCTACCTAGAAGGCCAGAATCCCATCTAGAATGGGCCTTTGTATGCCTGTGTAGGTATTCCACTGAAAATAAACAATTTCCATCTACAATAGTCATTTACATCATTAACACTATCTACTCTGTATTTCTCCATCATTATTTTAAGGGACAAAAAAACAAGGACATTTCTAAGTGACCCTAAACATTTGAACGGCTGTGTATATAACAACTCCTGCCCACAACCTTCTTGTAGTTTGTCTGTCGGTAACTGCAGTATACACTGAAACATTGCATAAATGATTATGTAAATGAATGAACAATTTGTCTTTCATTTAATCACTGTATCATAGTTTAAACTGCCCATGGAGTGTTTAGCTACTGTGACAAGTTAAAAGAAAATATTGGAATTGAACTTTGAACACTAGGCTATTAAACTGTGTTAAACTGCTGACACATTAGGTTCAACAAGCCCCCCCCCCACACCCACCTTTTCTCTGTGGCATGGGAAAAAGTCCACCCTCAAGCTTGATTTACAACAAGCTAATTGAATTACAAATGATAGTTACACTGGTGACTACAGACTGTATTTGTGTCTGTGTGCCTCCCCAGTGTACTCAGTTGAATTGGACTGCTGCCTGGCTCGGTCAGCCAAATACTGTTAAACAGTGTATTTTAGCTTTTGGTGTGTTCGTTTCTGTGTGGGTCTCTGTGTGTGTTTGTGCAACATGATCTCACAGTTTTATAATTTTTATCAAATTTGTCATTTATCAAATATTTGCTGTAAGCATACCATGGTCTGAAGCTCAAGGTAAAACTGAAAAGGTTTGAGCGTTATTATTACATGTTATAGTAATATAACAGTACAGTGGTATTGCAATTTGATTTGGTTATGGTTTGCGAAGTGGTAGCATACAGTATGACTAAAGTCAGAAGATGTGGCAGCACATTAGTTAATGTTGTTGCAGCACATAAAAAAAACAAAAAACATTTAGTTTCTCCTTGGATTCAAACTTACAACATGGTCAGGTTTGGCCAATAATTGGAAATATTAATTATTAACCACCCATTCACCAAACTCCTTCAGAACACTCTGGCTAACTGCTACTCTATGCTGGCTCACCATTGATCATATTTATCTTCTCCATCATACAGTTGATATAAGGAACATTCAGTCCTCTTGTATTTGTTTTAAATTTGGCTGGTTTAAAAAAGGGTATAAAGAAATATTTAACTGACATTTTCATGTAAGACATATAGTAAAGTGCTCAAGGATGTGACTATGGTTTGAAAACTACAGAATTAAATATCTGGAATAGGCGCACCAAATAACAGCCAAAATAGAAAGGAATACCCATCTTGACTTAAATGAAAGGCCTTCAACAGATCATGGCCTGGGTGTACTTGACCTGTTCCTACTTAAATGCAAAATAGGATAATATCATGTAATGTAAATGTAGTCCATTGGGGAGGTTTTACTTTTACTCCTACATCCACTATAGATATTTTCACCATATGGATAGACTAATATACTGTACTTAAAGTACAGTGCATGTCAATCCACGGTGATGTACAACAGAGATGAGTGTGCACCTGGCCATGTGCTCTACACACAAGGCCTTTTGTTGCTTTACAGGGCTTTTCACAGAGATTCATGATTGTGCAGATGGTTTACAGCTGCTGTTTATCCAAGGAATTCATTTAATATTTACAATGAAGCAGGGTTGAGGCCAGCCAGATGCATGCCTCTCTCTGGCCCATGTACGAACATCCACTACAGAGACCCACGGACAGCCTCGGCCTGGCCGTCCCCATTGTAACCTCAGGTTGCAAATCACAGATGTCTCTCCAGGGAGGAACTGGGAACCCTAATCAACCTAGGTATTTCTAACATACCAGCCTATTTTTTACCCATGAGGTACCACCCTGGCTTCTTTATCCCATGTTGTAAATAATAAAATGAATTCTGCACAAACCCACACTTAAGACAGCCCAGAATACAGATGAACCAGCCCACCTTGCCCGATGGCCAGTCAATTTCTGCTGCCCCAC
This sequence comes from Esox niger, assembly GCA_016801105.1. Taxonomy (NCBI): domain Eukaryota; kingdom Metazoa; phylum Chordata; class Actinopteri; order Esociformes; family Esocidae; genus Esox; species Esox niger. The sequence continues at coordinate 63,688 of JACXGJ010001126.1, read as the reverse complement.
CCATCCCAGCACTCTGCAGAAATAATGGACTCCCTGCAGAGAAATGTATATACAAGCACTTACCGCACTGTGCGACTTACAGAGCATAGAACATTACGTGTGCTGAAAAACACATTGATTTCAATCATGCCCATAATATATACATCTTAACATGCACGTGCTTGGACAGGTGCAACTTTCCAGCCATTTGAAAAAACTGCATAGCAATTAGAATCCCTATAGTAATGCAGTGCTCTACTTTAGATCAGAGCCTAATGTCTTACAATGTATAGTGTGCCATTTGTGACACGTACAAGCTTCACCAAGCCTACTATCTACAAGCTATATAAGATAGAAGCTTTAGGCCCATTAATATTTACTTCTATCCTGCTAGCTCTACTATCCACAGCCTTCAAAGATTTTTTATTCACTGCGGAAATGGAACATATGTTTTAGCTTGTCGCAAGCCTGGAACTGAATAAGATTTCCATCAATACTGAGCATGCCTTTTCTCACTGCTTCAGCCCAGCATGCCCATTATTCATGCTTTGAATGGTTTAATTGGTGTTATGAGAAGTAAAGCACAACGCCTGTGATATCCACTATGCAACTATACAAGATCTCAGTCCAGAGTGCGGCTGTCACATTCTCCCGCCACAGTTAAATTCTCCAGAAAAAAGGGAATGTGTAATCACTGAACCATGAAGTGGGAGAATTATTGAAGTGAGAAAGAAGCACAAGTCATTTTCCTCCAGGATTACTAGATCAGGGTAAATTATGACTTTACCAAACGTTGGATTTGTCTCCCGTGTTGATGATTACATGATGTGTGTAATATTTACCCAGTCATTTATTAAATGTTCAGACTATAAAATAAAGACTCAAAACACGTAATGACCCATTAAGAAGTAATGCATCTAACATGATATCTGATGCTTGGAGATCATTTGAATGGCATCCCAGAAAGATTGCATGAAGAAACATATGAAACATACACATGAATCTGCTTTAAGAAGATGGTGGTTTATTAAATATGCTAAGAAATGTACAATTGCTTTGCATGATTTCATATGCATTATTTTAAGAAAGAGATGTAAAAGTTTTCAAAATTAGTATTAAGGAGCTTTCTGTGCTACGACACAGTTAAAGGGTTATTGGTGATACAAATTCTCTTCATATCATTAGACCGATAACAGCATTCTCCTGCATTCTGTTAGATGAATCTATAAGTGACATTGATTATGGCCCCAATGACTAGAATGGGATTTGCTTGAAAATGTTATATTACTGTCATGGACTGCTTACAGTATATGGTATGAAAATGAATATGTTTATTAGTAATTTGGGTGAACTATCCCTTTAAGCGTTTGTCACATTTATGTTGATGGCATCACAGTTGGCACTAGTTTTGGCGCTAGTATGCATTTAATTATTACAGTGAAGTCCATTGAATACTTAATTACACACTTCCACCACGGGTACACACTTCCACCACAACCAATATTATTTTATGCTACTATATGGATTTGGTTATAATGTCCCTGTACTTTGAGGGATAGGTTCAGCTCTCAGCACACTAGTATTAAAGGGGGAGTGTGTCTGTGAGTGCGAGAGATGGAGAACAGACCAGATTTGTAAATGGCTACAAGAATGACAAAAAAGAATAGTGCTGCCTGGGAAAGAGAAGGATAGAGAGAAACAGTTTGGTAAATGGCAACTAAAATGACACCGAGTGCTGCTTTTTTTCTAGCACTAATCCACTAGACACAACTTGTCATTTGATATGAGTATGAGAAAGACAGGGAAAGATTTTTCTATCTGAGTAGTCACACGCATACACACCCACACACAAAGGGTTATTACTCACACTTTTTGACATTTTATTGTTTTACAATAGGAAATCAAAATGGATTTTATGTTTTTTTGCCACAGATCAACACATAAATCCATAATGTGAAAGTGAAAAATAAAATCAGCTAATTTTTCTAAATTAATTACAAATTAAAAATTAAAAAGAAAAGTAAAGTAAAAAATGTTTTAAAAAGAGAAAAGAAAGACCCTATCCAAAACTTTGAGAAAACGTGATTTGAATGAACACTGCATGGTAAAACATGTTTTGTACATGAGCCCGTCTGAAGAACTTGAATCACACAGTGCCTACTTGAGGCCTTAAGTTCCATTTTATGAAGGTGGAATAAAATGCCACCCACCATGGGATTGCTGTCTCCCCAAGATTAAGAACATTCCCCCTAAGGCCTCTAAGGAAGCTCTGGGCTTTATCTCACAAGCAAATACCTCCACCTCTTTTTAGTAGGAGAAACAAGAGTGTCTTTCTTCTGGCTGAGTGGAGGGAAGTGGGTCACAGAGGAAGCCCACAGTGGTTCCAGCATGGCTGGGATAGTAGACGAGAGAAGAGGAGCTGAGAGGGCTGTTAATCTTGTCTCTCACTCTTTCACCTAGATATTCAATTTTCGGAGGAGGTCAGAATTCCAGTGCAGTAGACAAACTGGCATAGCTCCTCTGGTGTATACTGTAACTGTATGCACCAAATTATTCAGCTTGACTGGCTGCACACTTATCATTGTAAACTGCAGGTAAGAGAACCACAGTAAGAATAAAAGCTCTGATGGTTCCATTTGAAATAGTGTCTGCATCTTTCCTACTATAACAGTAACCTCCAATGTACATAAAGTCAAAAAGCCCTACTGTGTAAAACAAGAAAACAAATAGAGGTGAAACGCAAGGACGTCTACAGTACAGTACTGTAGCCATCAGTCAGAATGAAAGGAATGAATTCATCAATATGATGTTACACATTCCAGATGTTTACATTTCATACTAAGACAAGAGAGTGTCAGATAGACACAAAGACATCCATCCTGTTAGTACATGGCTTCTTAACAAGACTGGCAATGATAATTAAATGGCTGTAATCTATAATAGTCATGCTTTTTGCTCTATTCCTTTTAGGATAATAATAAAATGTGTACACACTTGACTCCACCTACACACAAACACAGGGTATATATATCAATTCCTAGACACACACATACCTTTACATTACATACATTACTAGCTTAAAATGTTTTACTTGTAATTGCATATTTGGTAAAGTAATATTTTCAGTTTGTCTTATGTTGGTGTTAAACGCTAATAAAAATTAATCTAATGTTATTTTCTAGGTCCCAACATATTAAAATTACTACCCTTAACAGTTCTACTATTGAGCCCTTTAAAACAAAACAATGAGTTGGTGAAGAAGCTATCTGTCATCTCAGCATAGAAATTCAATTGTGCAGGCTATTTTTATTTCACTGCTTGGCTATGGTCATGCTATGTATGCCTTCCTCACCGTTAGTACTGAAACTAATACTGATTGTCTTCTTTCAAATGTTGTGGTACAGTAGTTATCAAACTTACTCTCAGAGTTGGTCCTGCTTTAGAAAACGATGCTTACATTCATGGAATTGCTTGTAGTATAATCTTAGGCTTGTTAAATGTGATACATTCTTTTCTGTGCCTTCTTGAAATAATTTAGATGTTGTAAAACAAGTCTTTGCTGTACAAAAATAGTTATATCTCAGTTGTATTTACTTTCATAAAGACAAAATAAAAAAACATTTTGATTTGATTACCAGTCTACATACTGTACAAATACATTATTAAATGACACTGTTGAAACACAAATGTCTAGTTAGCTTTAGTCTGGCTGTGAATGACACCAGTTTCTGCATACTTAGACTTTCCCTCACTGGTTGTTAAGGTTCTCTGTCCCCAGTGGGCTCCTGTCATCACAGGCCCCAGGCCGTTCTTCTCAGTGAATGGTATAACGTGGTCAGGGCGAGTCGTGAGTCCTTTACACAACAATGGCCACATCAGTATCAAATCCCACAACAGGGTCTCATTGGCTGGCCTGTGATTTAAAGGACTAAGTAGACTGGGCACTAGATAGTTTAGATAGTCAGAAAACCAGGGACAGTCTATCTCTGGAGATCCACTTCACTACATTATTCTGCTGAATATATCCCCCAGGGGAAAAGGGAGGATTTCTACAGTGTACTATAAACAACGTACAGCAGAGCTATGTCAGATATATTGTACCACATAAAAAGCTTAAGCCTGTATGCTTGAAGTTTGCATTTTAGTTATGATTCCATACTGTAAACCTGAATAAGTTTACAGAACAAAAACAATTAAGGCAGTCAATTACCTTAATAAGTTTAAGTTCATAAATGTCTGGAAAATGTACAGTTTGAAGGTTAGGCTCAGTTAAACATGTATCTTTCCATTGCACACTATTACTTATTTTTGAGAAGGTATACACAAATATTTTCTGTTGTTACAACTGAAACATGACCATTTGAGTTGAATTTTCTTAAAGGAATTGTGTAATATACTAACCCACACCTACAGTACAATATAATTTCCCAATATGCATTGCCCTTTCAAGTAAACTCCAGTTACATCCCTAATTCCCAAAAAAGTTTGGACGCTGCGTAAAAGGCATATAAACACAGAATGCAATAATGTGCAAATCATTTATTCTAATATTTAATTGAAAACAGTAAAATTACCAGGGACATTTTATTGTTTTGGAATGTTTTTTTACAGTTTGCAATAAAATTAATTTTTATGTATAATTGTAACAATACTTTCGTTAGCGGCTACAATATGTTTTTTACTACATTATTAGATTATTTTAGAAACATTTACATCTTTAAAGTTTGTGTAGGATAATTAATCAGTCTATTTAAAAAAACGATGCAAAAATATCAGCCTGAAGCAGAGCATGCTGGCAATATTTTCATTTTAAAAGTCAGTATCACAAAAATACTTAAGGTCATTAGGAACATTTAAATAACTTTGAGTTGCACTTAAATTAGTACAAACATTTGAGTAAAATATGAATTAGGGTTTACAGTGCAGTGATAACATTGCCCTGGACAAATTAACTGAAAGTGCATCTTAATAATTTCATATTTGTTTGACCTAGGTCATCTGTACAGTCTGAGACAAAACTGCTTGCTTCTATTCAGCTCAGCTATTCTACATAGATAAATGTTTCCATGGACAACACACCAACCCTTCAACCCTTCAAGATCTGTGCCATACATTTAATCCACTCTGAATTAAACACTTTGGCTTTACAGGTTTGTATAGAGATTACTTTGGCTCTCAGCTCCGAGATGTATATACGGTGTAAGACATGTGGCAATAACAAGACAGTCATCCATTGCACAGTGTATCCAGTTGATCTATCTTACTAGATACTGTACTTGGAATGCTAGTGAAATGCATGCATGGCATTAGGAATGTAAAGAAAGATGTTTTACATAAGTAAAAAGAGCTGGGTTGCTAATGTAGCGGGTGGAATTTAAGACCCAACAGAAACCAATTGCTACTGCAAATGAGACACTTCATAAAAGACGTATTGAGCTAAGAAAGGTGGTTATGGCCATGTGTCATCACAGCAAACAAACAAGAAAGGTTTTCGGAATCATTTGCTAACACTGTACCTCCATCTGTCTGCAGGGCTTTTTCCACCATGGCAGCCCTGTGGTGGTTTGTGGTGTGTCGTACTCTTCAGTTTGCAGTAGTTTGGTTTTGCGGACTATATAGTTAGGTCAGTTTGGTGGGTTGTACTCTTCAGGTTGCAGTAGTTTGGTGTTGGGACCGATATAGCTATGTTAGTGTGGTGGGTTGTACTCTTCAGGTTCTGGTGATTTGGTGTTGTGTTCGTTATAGGTTGGTCTGCGCAGTAGGTATAGGACCTTACCCCACCCCCTTCCTGCTGTGCTTTATTGATGTGTTGCCTAGTGAGTTGTCTGTCTTCTCTTTTTCTGTTTCTACTACAACTGAGCCTTTTTAACTCTTAACAGTTTTATTAATGTGATTATTCCAATTATTTGTAAATAAATCAAATTGCCTGTTACAGGGCATGAAATGCAATCTTGACTACTGCATTCAATTAATTGTGACTCCACAAAAATTACCCAGTGGGGAACAACCCGCCCTCATCCGGTTACAATTATAAATAACTTTTATCTTTTTATCTTTTTTTGGTTTGAATGAAAGAAGTTGTATTGTTCTACAGTACGATGAAGTCGTTGTGACTTCTGCCTTAAGCGCTACTAAGAAAACCTCTTTCCACACAAGAACATGAGCTTCTAAGAAAAGGACAAAAATAGATGTAATGGCTCCCAATTCAAATAAACATACAGTGGAGTGGATTGTCTAGTTTGGACTCTTTCCAGTGCCTCTGCTAGTAGCAAAAAAAATATTTTTTAGCAGAGTGAGGGTGGTGTGTTTATTTTATGAAAAGTACACTCAAAAAGTATATTTTCTGAAAAGTTTACTTGAGCTGCTACATTTTTTGTTGTATACATTTGTGAAACTCTAACTTTGAAGACACTACCATTCTAAGGAGACCCCCACCAAAAGTATCACAGTATAGATCTCTCAGCCTACTTATTGACAATATAATTTAAGGTGGTCAAATTTCTGAACTATAAACTGGAGGGATTTTTCTTTTTTAATAGTTATGTTTAGCTTAATGTAAGATTCTGGGCCAAATGTTGTTGCTGTCATGATAACGTCACCGGTAACTGTTTGAAGTATCTCTGTGACAGCTTTAGCAGGACTTCTGTTTTGTGCATGAAATGCACATACTATTACACAGTTCTGCATTAACCCTCTCTAATTAGTTATGCAGTTTGAAAACCAACACAGTGAATTTATAAAATTATTATCCTGGAGTTGGGCCAGTGGATGGATAACTCAGCTGATATAGTGACATAGTGTTGGCTAACATTCATTAGTTTGTTAATAGCATGGATTATTTGCTATTAACTATTAACTTAAATAGACAGCTATGGCCTGACCACTCCTAGTTATCTCTGTCCAAAGTTCACCTGGTTGAGTTGGAGATCCATTTTCAGCCTGATGTCTCCACTCATGGCCCGCCTAGTCGTCCCTGTCCTTGTCCACCTGGTTGTGTAGCTGGTCTCGATTCTGCCTAAAGACTCCACCTGTATTTACTGATGTGGGGGATTTTCCTATAAAATGCATATATAACCTTATACTTCTGAAAAAATGTATGTGCAATGTATAATCACGTAGTTTTATTTGAAATATATTCACGTGGAATCCACACGCACAGAAAATATTGTGTAATCCATACAGGGATAGGACGAATTACACATACAGACGATTTCTATGTTCATCATAATGTATGTACTTTATGTTGAGAGATAGTCATGAGCAAGCAATAACCATGTGCCCAGAGAATGGCGTTTCTAAAGTTTACTGCATTTGTACCCACTGTTGGGGTGTCCTGAGTGTGGCTCCATGGGCTTTTCATCAAGAATTCTTTGTGATAAGAGATGACCTGAGTGTGGCCCATGAGCTTAACATAAAACTTAATTTGTGGACAGTGATGGACATGACCCAAGTATGAACCATGAGGATGTCGTGAATTACTGTCGCAAATTACGGGCATTTAGGGAGGTAGAAGATAAGAGGCGCACCCCACCCGGGGGGTTTACTAACAGATGAATAGTCAGATGGCGTGATGTGAGAAAGTTCTGTATAAAAGCCATGGTCTGGACTCAGAACATTGGGGGTGTATCTGCAGAAGGACCTGGCTTTAATGTCTGTCATTACTGTATGATTTTCATTAAAGTCCATTGGATTCACAAAGTCCTGAGTCAAAGTGCATTTGTTTTAGAAAAGAGTGGTTGATTTGCCACAACACTGTTGTTCAGATACCCGGTGGTCATCTGAACATGCAAAAACATTGATTTAGGTTTAAGGAGGAGGAGATTATAAGGACATTATACTTTAAATCTCCATATGCCACAGCCCAAAAAGGACAGGCCACCCCTTAGAGACCCGCTTCTGTCTAGGGTTTTCCTAGTTGGAGAGCTCACACTTCTCGTTATTGCTAGCTCTTTGAGGTTTTAGGCAGGGCGTCTGCATAAACACTTTGTGATAACTACTTTAGTAAAAAGGGCTTTCTAAAAGGCATTTGAAACATTGGCATGAATTGAATATGATTCTAATACATTTTCCAGGTAAATTCATTTCCATTTCAATTGCTTAACACTTTCGTAATTTATACTGCAAAAAAGACTACCACGGTTAAGCAACACCCTTAACCTCCCTTTTGGTATGTGGTAAAGGTGTACCTGTTTCAGGATATATATGTTTCAGTTTGAGTTAAAAGCCAATATTATTATTATGATTTTTACCTGAATCATACATTTCCATTACAAATGCTAAATAAAGACATAACCTTTAATCCGGCTCTTTCACAGACCCAGAAAACAAAAGGCCAGTATAGTAAGTATAGTGTGAATTGTTCTTTTTTGTTGCAGGTATAGTAGTTGGAACAGACATTGTTCAACACCTTCCTTACTTGAACAGTAAACAGTGGTTTTACGACCTCTACCCCTTCACTCTCCCATCACAAAAATGATAAATATGGGGTGGTTTGAAAGGAATTAATATACAAAAGGTTATTGAAGAAACTTCCAGAATATTTTACCATCATATAAAATACCAGATGAGAGCACAGGATTAGATTGAACTAGTTATAGCAAGATAGTTTCTGAACAAGGGTAAACCATAGCACATATGAGCTCCAGCTTCAATGCCATCTGTAGTTTACTTTTTTCGCTTGGAGTTTGCATGCTCTCTGATTAATGGATGTGTGCTTGCTTGTTGATAACTGTCTGTTTGTGTTGGTGTAAATGTCAAAACAATGTGCCGTACTCAAATATATTATGGAAACAGTCACAGTTGCTTAAAAATAACATGTTTTCAATCTGTTTTGCTTGAGTACAAAATTTTACATAAATACAAAATAATAGGATATAGCAGCATGTTCCTACTCTGCCTATAGCTTGGGAACTTCAAATGTAGCTGAAAGGGTTCATAAGTTTGTTTGGCAAGGGAAGGGCATAGATTTATGAAGTATAATTACCACTAATAACCCTGGGGCTTGCAAGGTTTAGTTCCAACACTGTTTATGTAAATATTAGCTTAAAGCCCTTCCATAAATTAAACACTTTCATTTGTCAGCATGGAGCTATGCCCTGTGCAGCTGCATATTAAAGCAGAACCAGGAAACAAAACCAGCCGGATACGACAATGATGAAACTAATTCTCAGTTCATGGCAGGTTAAAATTGAAAATATGTATGTATTGTTTCTCGGTTATGTTCAATGTCTGAGTGGTCATGTCTACAAGTACTACGCTACATGGGTACATGGTGAAGAAGAGACTTCACAAGCAATCACCGGTCTTTATGAAATCATGAAAATATATGTTGCTGAGTGTTCAGTTAAGTACAATAAATCCACAAAAACATTTGCTGAGTTCTGTGTCATCCAGAGTAGTTACAGCCCCAGGCTGGTCACTGATAGAGATGATGGACATTCAGTTTGTGCCGATTGAATCAGATTCCAAGAGGTCAGTATTGCTCGTTACTGCTGCTAGCAGATAGATCTGCCCCTGCTGTATATTGGATAACTGCCAAGCTAATAATAAATCAATAATAATCTTCCTCTTCCCCCTGCGGTTGCATCTGGGTACTGTAAATATTATATTAATGAGACCAAAAAGCTTTACAGCCTGTAGTGCACCATTGATTTGATCTCATTATAGCGTCATTGTATGAAGGACTCTGGTTAACCTCAAATGATGTCACAGGCCTTAGTCAATTAGCCTGAGAACAAGACTTTTCCAGTTAATGGATTATGCTGTGATGAGATAACACTTAATCATTCCATAGGTAAGATGCCAATTTCATACTAGGACTATTCCTTCATCGTAACAAACAGAATGACCACTGACCACCCTGGGGTGCCATTCTCAAGGCTCTAGTCTCTGCTACTACAGCAAACACAAAATCTGCAAAAATCTAATTCAAGATGGCTCAGATAATTTCTATGAATGGCTTTAATAAACCAATTTTAGCCAAAATCACACATACAGTTTTGAGACTGCTGATTTTGCAACCTAGCCTTGCAGTAATTATGCAAATATGTAACAAGATTGTAGGGCTGATTACTTTCAGTATGAACATACCAGCTGTGCTATTACATTCAATATCAACATATCCCAGTGCTATTGCTCCTTAATGACTCGCGATTATGTTCAGTAACAACATATGAGAAGTGCCATTTCCCTATCATCGGAAACCGGCCACCAGGGGCAGTTATGGACGTGTTCATAGTAAATCAGTGTCTGCAAGAGTTTTGAGGTGAGAGATGTCGACATGTGAGTTCGACTGGGGCAAGTTACGATCCATTTTGTTTGTTGTGAAACTGTGTTCTTCAAACAGACATTCTTTTGTTTTTGTAACCTTCATCCTAACCCAAATCTCAGTATATGCCTTAACTTAACCATAACCTAACCATATTCCTGACCCTAACGCCTATGAGGTTAGGGGCTTTGTAGCCCCTTTGGTTCCATTCCACTGGTTGGACATTTGTTTTTTTCTCTGTGCTGTTTCTGTTTTGTAACCTTGTTATGCAGTGTGGTGCCTGAAAGTAAGGTTTTCACCTGATTATGTTTATTGTTGTCACGTGTTTCTGATCACCTGTGAGCCTTGCTTCCGGTTCTGCTGCGATTTTGTCTGTTTGATATTTACGTTTTTCGACCTTAGCCTGCATATTCTAGACTCCAATTTCCAGCCCAGTGATTTTGCCTCTACTTGATTCCTGGTTTTGACCCACGTCTGCCTGTTGTTTGAATCTGCCTCTGCCTCCTACTTATGTTGGAACGATACCTTAAATTAAACAAACACTCTGCATTTGGAAACAACAATCCGGCTTCTCTGACTCCATCTTTACAATGTCAATGCCGTAATGCCTAACCTTAAACATAAATGAACTCTAACCGTAAACCGTAAATGTCATTCGTAACCAGGCACTTTTCAAATTTCAATCATTAGGCTAAGGGACCAGCATTAACCAAACATTGAGAAGCAACATGTTATTTGAGAATGTAATAACAGGGCTGTTATGTTCATACTGAACATAGGCCTAATTACGTTAGTTGTAGCTATAATAACAACGTAATTCCTGATAGGTACGCTTGGGATTTTTTTAAACTACGCCTATATTTCAGAATTGTATCGAAGAACACTCGACCTGTATAATATTTGGTTGAATCCAGTTAGGAGAACTCACTCAAGGCGATTTCTTCCAAGGTAACATGTTACTTTTTCAAAGTCGCTTGGTCTTCGAGGATTGCATTGAGAAAATGATTTGGCTCATTCACATGCCAGTGTAAACTGAAACCTTGTGTAAATAACCTCATGAAATTAAAATCCTTTTGTCTCTCGTTTAATTTCTATCATATTTAAAAATGTTCTCTCCTTGCATGGGCAACCAATCTGAATGTCCAGTAGATGCTGCAGGTACTGCTGCTTATATTGGGTCTGCCAATGACAACATGTGCGATGTAGGACAGAAGTAGAAACCTTAGGTGACACTAAATTAGATTGTACTTTGAAAATAATTGTCCCATCTCTTAACTTCTAATTATTCATCGGGGGTTCTTCCATTTAGACCCTGTTCTGCAATCACCCTTGTGAAGAAAATAGGGAGAGGACATGAAACTAGAAATCAAGGAAATACTGTACATTAAAGTGTCACACTCAGGGTCTTCTGAGGAAACAACCTGAAGGTCCAGAATATGAGGTACTGAAAAGCTAAGGGACAAGGATTGCATACTAACATTTTAAAATGGCCTTCGGCGAAGCAGTTCTGTCTCACTTTAGTAACAGCATCAACACAACATTTGTTCAGAAAACAAAGCAATAAAACCTACTGAGCCAGCAGTTAATTTCCTCTCTGCTTCAATTGACTCCATCAGAGTTTGGCCCTGGGAGGTGGAAGCAGGAGCTTTACAGGTGAAATCAGAGAGTGAGAGAAAGAAACAGAGACAAAAATGAGTGCCTGAGGCAGAAAGCAATTGAACACTTGACTTCTAAAACTTCCCGGAAGAAGTTAATCTAGGCAGCTGAAGGGGTTTTCATTAGTTTGGCAATATGTTCCTGCAAAAGAGGTGCAGATGTAAGCTAAGTGGTATTTTATAACTATACTGAGCTCAGGACTCACCAGGGCTGGAATGCCTGCATATGGTATGCATTACCATGCTCCAGCCAGACTAACTATTTAGTCTTTCCCACTGGAAAAATCATATAGTATGAATGGGATGTGCTTTGTTTGATTCCAAAAACACTCAAGATGCTGAAGTAGTACGTTGCTAAGATCAACATGCCTTAGTTCATGATAACCATGACCAGATGTTTGTCTTCAGTAAGGTAGCCTACATGTGCATAATCACTCTAAACTGCATGTTCATCACCTACAGTACATATACATATACTTCATTTATTATTTCATTTCTCTATCTATTTTTCTTGAATTTCAACTTGATTTTTCTGTCCACCTAAACATTGTGATATCAAATTGTTGCTATTGTAGGTCTACAGTCTTATCCTACCACCATGTTATGTTCATGCGCACTTTCATTGGAAAGACATTTGTATGGGTAGGTCATGATCAGGCTTGAGGTGGTCCTTCAGCACCACTCACAACCAACTCAGACTGGCAAAGCCCCATTGCTGCACAGTTCCTGCCTCTGTCCCCATGCACATCCATGTGATCTGCGGCAGCTTTTAATTAGTGTGTCCTTCAGCCTGCCTGTGTTCCTCCCAGCCACCAGGGCCTTTAAGGACCCCGTGAATTAATTACAAAAGACTAAGCAATCACAGTAATTCAATTTGGCCCCAGGCACCCGGCTTGGCCTTTGACCTTAACCCTGCGTGCCATGTGTAGTGAAGGAGAGAGGAAGTGTGCCACATGCGGCTGGCAGTAGCTGTGTAGGAATGTGGAATGACTCAAGCAGCATTTTGTTTACGTTGTATTCATACAGTAAAGTCAATGTTTAAATATTGGAGTAAAGACTCCTGACAAGCACTGTTGTGGAAATGGTCATTGTAAAAAAACACCTAAGGGACACGCATTTCACCCCAGATTGGTGGATAGTGGCAGGTAAATGTCAAAGTAGGGCAATTATACTAGGGAGGCGTGGGCAGCAGCAGCCTGGAAATGAGGCCAAGGCAGGACACAGGATGAACGTCTCTTAACAGAGCCTGCCTCTATTCTCTCTGGCACTTCACTGATGTCAGAAGAGAGACCATAGACAACACTACTTACTGAGAAGTGATCTAAAAACGCCACTCAAAATGGGCTGGTTTGCCCGACAGATTAAAGATATACAGTTAAAAAGGTGATTCTTGTTTTTGTGATGATTTTTCCACATTGAGGTGTGAAAATGTATTTTGGCTGTTATGTTTGTCCCCACTCTATGACTCCCACTAATGTGATCAGCTGACAACAGACCAATGACTTCACCTGGTCTTGCTTGTGGAGCGGCAAACTCAAAACCCCTTCCTAGACCACACCGTGTCTCACGCTGAGGAAAGGTCTGCCTTGTGTAATGTACATCTACAAGCAAGAGGGCCAGTGGCACTATTTTCTACTGTTGTGATGATATTTTAACATTTGTATCTGTGAGACGCAGGTGCACACACACACACACACACACACACACACACACACACACACACACACACAGAGCGAGGTAGACTGTCCTAGACTGTGAAAAATACACAAAAACAGAACTAAATTATCAATAACTACTAAACTGGTGCAAGTCCTATACATAAATACAGGACAGCTAAAGCAGGAAGCTCTGAGGTTCTGTTGGAGGATCCATTTGACTGGGCGTTGCATCCATCCTTCCCGGTTTTTGCTTGAAGATTTTGAGAGGATTCTTCCTCCTCCCTCAGGATTGGTTCACAGATCACATCCAACATCATGATGCACACACTGCCGCCTACTGCACAAGAGTGTGAGGTCATTTTTGACCTGCTTAGCTTAAGTCCTCATTAATCCCATCTCCCTAATAAAATGTAAACAGAGGCCTACCCACTACACCTCTCCCTTGTCCTCCCCCCACTCCCTGACTGTCATGCAACAATTCTCTCGCCGCATCGTACAATTCACATCATACTAAACACACGTTCCACTGTTTCCTATACTTGTCACTCAACACACAGACCTGCATCATGCCTCCCTATCAAATGCCACATACCATTCAGCCCAGTGTGTCCAAATCTCAGACGACTCCACACTACATACCCCTCTACCTTCACCACCCAGTGCAGACCATAATATTGCCTTCCCTTACTAGTTGCATCCAACTGCCATTGCTAGTAGTCAAGTCAGTTTTGGGATTACCCACCTGAAGGTGCTTAAAAAGGGGAGAGACAGGGGCAGTCAATTTAGGTGAAATGAATGATATCACCCCTCAGGCCGGGTTTCCCCAGGGTCCACAAGTTCCCAGGGTGCAGTGCACATCAACTGCCTTCCTTAGGAAGAGAAACAGATGTTTCTCCATGCTACTGTAGCTCAGAGGATTGATCCAAATGTTTGATTTGAGATCACATACTCTAAACCCATCAAACTTATCTCGGGACTTCAAAGACAGTTCCACTCTATTTTTCAATTTCTAATCAGTGACTTCCAGATATAGAACACCAGGTGGGTGCAATTACAGTTGAGGTAAAACAAAAAACCTGCAAGCTCTGGATCTCATAGCGTAGGAGCTGAATACCCCTGCTCTGCTACCTGTCACCCAAAATGTTTTTGAGTAATCCAAAAACAATGTTAAATGAATGATTATGTTGATGTTTTACATTAACTGTAATGATTCCATTTTCAAGTTGTCTACCAACATAAACCCTAGTTGTTGTCAGTAGGTTTCTATATCTCATTTTTTTCATTGAAGACTGGCCTAATCCGAAGCTTTGTTTGATGTGAATGTGTACCGGTGTTCATATATGTGCTCAGCTGTGTATACATGGGCTCTCTGTAAGGTAAAATGTGCAAAAATGTTTGAGTCATATTATTGAAATAATAGTTCCAACTGTTCATCAGTCAAAATGCATTTTTGCAACAGCATAGCTTGGATTCTTGCCCATATATAAGTTGAAGGTAGCGCTTACCATTAAACTCCTCTTTTAGATACATATTAACTCAGAAGACCATTAGTGGGGCTTTTTATTGATGAATTAAGTTAAATCAATTCAAATGGTTTTCTGACCAGCCTACATATTATGGATTAACAACTGACTTGGTCTGCTCCAACATGTGTTTTACCACATAAGTTGACAAAGAATCAGTTTATCACCATCTTTATAGGATGTGATGATGTGAGTGTGAAATGAAGCAAATAGAAAACCAAAACGAAGAATAGCGAACAAGATTTCTCTTGTCTTTAAGAGTTTCAAAACAGCACCTCACATTGTCCAACAACTAGCAATAGCCCGTGTGGTGCAGTGGTAACACATATACAGCTCTGGAAAAAAGAGTACTTGGGCAAAAATATGCACCCCTTTGGGTACACAAGACCAGGATAAAAAACACTGCTCTACGGTCCAATCCTTATGGTCTTTGCAAACTTCAGCCTGACTCTTTGGTTCTCACTGATGAAGGGCTTTTTTCTAGCTTTGCACGACTTCAGCCCTGCCCCAGGAGCCTGTTTCGAACATTCCTTGGCGTGCACTTCACCCCAGCTGCTGTTTGCCATTCTGTTTGTAGGTCATTTGATGTCTTCCTATGGTTGTTGAGTGACAATTTTAAGGTACTACTTCCCCTGTTTTCGCCAGCCAGCTGGTCCTATTGCAAGAGGAAAGTTATGACCACAGCAGTGGTTTTTATACTTTTCCTCATTAAATTAGATTTGGTTCAGGTAATCACCTAATCAGTACCTCATTAAATAAAATGAGGTGTGCCTGTGTTGGAATTTAACAGACACTTGAATGGAATGGCTGCCATGCATGTAAAGACGCTGATTTAAGAGAAATTAGGAGTGGTCTCTTAATCTTTTCCAGAGCTGTATAAGCAACTAATTATTGATGGGGAACAGGTGCGTCCCAGGGGAGCGCTGCTGCCATCAGTCTACAGCCGGTGGTTGTACACTGGTGAGGTGGATCGCCAGAGAGGAAAGAGCAGCCATGCCACGTGGTGCAGACGGTACACATGACCTCCTTCGTATTAAATGCTCTATTGATCTTCAGAAGGAAATCAATGATAATGTACGTTTTTTAGATGGTACAGTCAAACGTGTCTTTCAGCCATTGGATGATGCAAGTGATGTCTGAGCAGTGGAACATAAACATCTAGGTCAATATAGTCTACCAGTCATGTCTGTCCTGCCCTCTATCCATATTATGACAGTAGGGGCAGGTGGATTGTTTGCTAGATCAGCAATAGCTTAACAACAACAATAACACAGAGCATCATTCAAGTCTGACGTACGTCTAGCTGACAAGTAGCAGAGAAGCCAGGTGTGTTATTGTGTATGAATGAACAGTGAAGACATGAGATGCAAAACTCCAAATGTTCCTTGATTAATGTTATTTGTGGACAGTATAAATATACTACTTAGACAAACCTGCAACACCACAACCCAGTTAACTATTGCATTGATGTTTTTTTGTCGGCTCAACTGAGTACAAATCAGCTCTCAGCTTTAAGCTTAAATTGCAATGACATTTCAATTTGACTAATAGCACAATATAGATGTTATTTTATTTTCCATTCATTTTACATCTGTTGTGTTTCCCCTCTCAACAGTTGTTCAGTACTTTGTATCTAAAAAGGCCGAGTAGCAGTTTGTATTGTTCCTCTGATAACGATGTCAGTTCCGGGTAATCATTCTCTTTAGTCAGTTTACAGAATAACCTGTTTCCAGCAGTGCCATATTTTCGTGAATGCTTAACATACTTCAATATAGTTTAAATATTCAACCCTCTCTTCAGAGACCCCTAGCCACTCCGTGATCTATTAGAGCAAGCACATCTAAGTCGACCTGTTCAGGGCTACAAAATGTTTTTGAGTCCCTAGGGAGAAGTTTGAAGACCAAAGGCCTAAATATCTGTCAATTTCTATTTTGAAAATCTATTTATTCTTATGTTTAGCATCAACACAATAGCGCAAAATTGGAATCTGATAAGGCTAATTCAAAAGTTTCATGTAGGCCACTGGCATATGTTTGATCACTATGCTTAACTTTAGCATCTAAACTAAGTCTAATGACATCAACAACTAGACTATCATTTGGCCCTCATCTAGTATTAATTCTCCACCACTAATGTCTCCTATTGCACACTGCCTTTTTTCTTCAAATGCTTCAGAATGAATATTCTGTCAAATGACGCCTTGGAGATTTATGCCTGTCATCTTTATGTTGTAATTCTATTTAATCTATATGGTTTTATTCTATTTTGGTTTTATCCAATTTATATTTTTTATTCATTGTAAAGCACATTGAATTGCTTTTATGTGAGAATTGTGCTATATAAACTTGCTTGCTTTATGAACATTTTGAGAAAATAATAATAGGCTGCATTGTGGGGCTGTTCTCATGCTGTATGCGGCTTGCAGTTACCTACCGAAGTACCATTAGTATGCCTTTACACTGTAATTGTTGTAGCTACTTCACGGAGAACTGTCGTCTTCAGTTAAAGACAGCAGAGTTAGAGGCTTGGCTGCAGATGCAAATGTCAGGCAAGGATTATGTTAGTGTAGAAATGGGAAAAACTGCGTCTGTGCCACCAGGAAGAAATGATCGTGTTGTTAGCCCCACGGCACAGCTCCCGCAGCCGGGCAAGAATTGACTTGTGTGAAACATGGCTGAAGCCTGATGAATTTACTGCCCTAAATGAGGCCTCTCCTCCTGGCTATATTAGTGATCATATCCCCTGTGCATCCCGAAAATGAGGGGGTGTTGCTAATATTTATGACAGTAAATAAACATATACTATTAAACACATCACTGGTTTTCATTCTTGAAGTTTTGCTCATGAAAGTTAACCAGACTGATAAATCGTTTTACATAGCCACTATTTACAGGCTGCCCGGGCCATATACAATGTTCCTCAGTGAGTTTCCAGAATTCTTGTCTAACCTTGTAGTCATGGCAGATAGTATTCAAATTTTTGGCGATTTCAATATTCATATGGAAAAGTCAAACGACCCTCTTCAAAAAGCCTTTGAAGCGATAAATGACTCAACAGGTTTTATCCAACATGTCTCAGGTCCAACGCACAGCCATATTCATGCCTTAGAGTTTAATCCTGTCACGAGAAATAGATATTTAGATCTAATAATCTCTCCCGTAAATCCTGGAATATCGGATCACTGTCTTATTACATTTACCGTAAAAACACGAAGTCCACTCTCTCCGCAAACAATGAGATTCAAAAGCTGCACTATAAATTCTCGGACTACAAATAGATTTCTTTATATTCTTCCAAGCTTGCTCATCAATGACAAAGAAAATAAATCCGCAAACGATCTAATCGAGGATCTTATCTCAACACTCCGAATAATACTACTTTAGATACGGTTAAACCACTTAAAACAAAAGAATTATGCAAATCTTGCTCTCTGATACACAGAAAATACTAAAGCACTACAGCAAGCCTCCAGAAAGTTGGAGCAAAAGTGGCGCTCCACCAAGTTGGAAGTATTCAGACTAGCCTCGATAGACAGCACACGTAAATACCGAAAAGCACTCTGCACGATCAGCGTACTTCTCCAACGTGATTGAGGTGATCAAAAACAATCCACAATTTCTCCTTGATACAGTTGCAAAGTTAACTAAAAAACAACGCTCAACAAGTTTAGTGGGTCTTCACTTTAGCTGTAATGAATACATTAACTTTTTTGATAAAAAGATTATCACCATTAGAAAAGAAATAACTAACTCCTCAAATTATTACAGTCCCCAAAATCTCAGTTGTCCTGAGAATGTCCTGAACCTCCCTGACCAGGTGTCAATGGGGACACTGGAACCTTTTGGTCCCGTATCGCTCGAACACATTCACTAAAATTGTCAGCTAGACCCGATTCCAACTAAATTACTCAAGGAGCTATTTTCGGTGCTAGGTCAGCCAATGGTCAAAATAATAAATTGCTCCCTTTGCCTTTCTCAGGCCCAATGTCTTACGCTACTATATTATTCTGCTGGGGGAGTAGGGTCTACATTTTCTCTTTTCTGTCATTTTAAACTTAGGAGGACATGAGGTCTTGACCCACACCTGCGGAGTACCAGGCTTGAGTCGTTGCGGTCCCTGTCCAAAGTCCTCCTGGTTGTGTTACAGATCAAGACGATACCTGACGATTTCAACTGCCACTCTGCTGACCCCCCGTCTGTCCCTGTCTTTGTCCATCTGGTCATGCCTCCGATCTGGACTAGGTTTAAATAGACTCTGGGCTCAGCCCACATGCATCGAACTATTACAATTTGGGCTCTTAATATGTTCACCCGGCGCAGCCAGAAGAGGACTGGTCACCCCTCAGAGCCTGGTTCCTCTCTAGGTTTCTTCCTAAATCTCAGCCCTCTTAGGGAGTTTTTCCTAGCCACTGAAGTTCATCACTACTGTTGTTTTCTCCCTGGGGTTTAAGGCTGGGTGTTTTGTGAAAGCACTTTGTGACAACTGCTGATGTAAATAGGGCTTTATAAAATAAATGTGATTGACTGATAATAACAATAATAATAATATTATTATTATTTCTGAGACCTTTATGTCATCAAGCAATCATCTGTGAAAAAGTTCAGTGGAAGCAGTTTTAACAATGTGAACTTGTATATTAGCCGCCCACCATGTATTAATCACCTTGGTTGTAAATGTTTTCCACATCTATGGTTAGTGTCTTTGTGTAGTCCTGTCAAAGCCCAGGCCTCCAATTGAGAATTTGTGGAAACAGTTGAAAATTGCTGTTCACCAAAGGTCCCTATCCAACTTGGCGGAGCACTTTTGCAAAGAGGAATGGGCAGCTGTGTCCACATGCAGAGTTGGTAGGGACTTATGCAAATAGACTCATGACTGTAATGGCTGCCAAAGGTGTCAAATATTCACTAAATGGGGTAGATAACTATGCAATCAATATTTTTCTGTTTTGTATATGAAATACATATCATTTGTAGATTTTATTTAAAACTATAATATTCAGGAATTTTATATGTGTTCATCATTGGCAAAACACAATAAAATTGTATTCTGTGTTGTAACACAATAAAAGGTTGAAAAGACCAAGCGGGTGAATATTTTGAAAGCCACAGTACATGTCTTTATTCCTCTCAATTGTGACTGATTGGATTAAATGTCTTTCCATCAAAGGTTTTGGAAGCAACTTACTGGATGAACTGGCATGTTGGGGCTTTGCCTTCTCAAACTATACTTTACATGAGGCTTGGCAGATGGAATCATACACATCAGAAAGCCACCTGCTCAATGTTCCTGCATAGTGATCCAATCAAATCAGGCTTAATTTATAATGATATACAGTACTGTGCAAAAGTCTTAGGCACCTGTGTTGAACTAAGGCCATTCATTTGGGTAGAAGATGTTTTTATTAATGTATTTACAGCTCTGGAAAAAATGCAGACCACTGCAAATTGAACGCTTCTGTTCCTCTATCGAAACCTTCTTTTTTGAAAAAAAAGAAAAGGTGCAGTGGTCTCTTAATAAAGTGGGGCAAAAAAGTATTTAGTCAGCCACCAATTGTGCAAGTTCTCCCACTTAAAAAGATGAGAGAGGCCTGTAATTTTCATCATTGGCACACCATGAGAGTGGCCTGGTAAATGCTAGGCCTGGTAAAATCAAGTTGAGAAACTTAAAAGGGGTGGAAACAAGTTTAAATTAATAATGTTTCATAACACTTGAAACCAATGGAATGCCTTGCAAACTGGAGCTCCAAAAGGTGCTCACTTAATATGGTAATGGCGATGGCTAAGATAAACTACTGCAGCTGCTGTATAGATGGCAAAACCATCTACCAGCCAGGAGAAAATGTATTGCTGACCAATATACCTATGCCACATATTGCTCATCCATTGAAATGAGCATAACTACAGAATTTAGTGATGTGACATGCCCATCATCTAAAATTGGTCTGGATGAATGAATGACCAAGGCACCATTGTGATCAAGCTACTTAAAGTACATACAGTAAACCGCCAGTGTAAATGTTTACCTGCATCATTTTTCCTGGATGTAGGTAAAAAGTGTGTCAAAGACATTTGTGTTTATTTAAATTGGTTAATATTAAGTAAATTGGAATATTGCTCACCATTTGTGGCCAGTATTGGCTAACATTGCTCTGACTTGTTACAGAACTACTGTCCACTGTACTGTGTGGGAAATTGTGTATATAATGCTGATTTACTTGGTTGTCATTAATGGTTGTAGATCTCAAGCCAACATGCTTTCATTCTGGTCCCTCGAAACATTGAATTAAATCATAATTTAACACAGAGACAAATAGGTGGTAATGTCGCAAAATATGAATCAAAGGTGGTCAACCATCCACCTGAGCTACTTAGTAAAGATCTGCACAAAACCCAATCAGTTATGGTTGTTAGAAATGTCAATATTATCTGCCATTACTATCTGCTAAATGTCTAATCCACATCTAATCCTGACCAGCATCTCATCTCTTTGATACTCTTAGAACACAACTGAACAACAATCACTTGAATTACAAATTGTCTTGGTCAGTCCATGCTGGTTCATGCTATTATATGCTGGTCAGTGCTGATTGGATGCTGGTCAAACAAATAGTGTAGGTTAGGCTGCATGACAAGCTGGTGTCTGGGCTCAGTGTTTGTTCTTACACTTACATGCCCTTTTGTCTTCTGTGTGAGGGGTTGAGACCAAGCCTTAGCACCGAAATCCATGTTCTTCATTCCTTAGCCCTATGACCTAACTCTTTACCCTAACTCCTATTCAAACCCATAAATGTAACCTAGCTCAAATGCTTAACCCTAAACATAAAAGTAACCTAATTTCTAGTACTATGCCAATTGTAATTTTACCCTAATCCTAACCCCTAGATGGGGACCAGCCAAAGAGTCAGCCTCGATTTGTTACATTTTATTATCTTTATGGGGCCATCTGTTCCCCACATGTAGACAGACCTGAATCACACACACAAACACAAAAAAACATAACTACAGCTCATAAAAACATCAGCTCAACAAAGGTCTCTGTCTCCATCTGTGTGTTAATGCTTCCAAACATTCCCATTCCAAACAGACATACTGCACTGAGCTTTTCATATGATGTGTTGGCTAGAAACATGGCCACAAAAAAGGTCCCTGACAAATGTCCCTCTCCCTGTTACCATGACAACCTAAAAGACCAGGCAGAACCAGTCCATATACCCTAGCTGTCCCTGATACCTTTATAACCCTCCCTGACCACCAGACCTAGCGTCTCCCAAGATGGCTCAGTGGTAACAGCCACTGTGAACACCAAATACACTTTAATTCCCTTACACAGAGAACTGCAATTTCTGGTTTTCAACATTATATTGATCCGACCAGTCAGTTCACAATCTAAACCAGCTCAGACTGGAGATGGAAGGTAACATCAAATGAAACTAAACTTAATACGTACCAAGTTTGATTGTTGTTTTTTGCTACATTTGCATACCTTATGTCCACTTTGATCTTGTGTCAGATATAGCTGCAGATAATGCTTAAGTCTGAAATCCTTTCATCTGTGTCGAATGTTATATGACCTTTAATTCACATCCTCTAAGAATTAGAGAGGCAAGGCCGGTCCGCCACCTGCAAGGGGGAGATCAATACTAATCAATTCAGGAGTCTGTTAGGTAATAAGCTAAGAAGCTGCTCTGAAAATACGGCTTCAAAGATTATATTGATATACTACAAGGACATTAACTACATTTTCGGGCCAGTACCTCAACTTCGGCTCTTTCGGAATGCTACTCCCACAGTGACATTTGTGAACTATTCACTATTATAGTGGACTGAAATAGACAAAGAACAAATTGCAAATTACTACAGATAAGGGCAACAGGTTGACCACTGCTAAGGGCAACAGGTTGACCACTGCTAAGTGCAACCGGTTGACCACTGCTAAGGGCAACAGGTTGACCACTGCTAAGGGCAACAGGTTGACCACTGCTAAGGGCAACAGGTTGACTAATGCTAAGGGCAACAAGTTGACCACTGCTAAGGGCAACAGGTTGACCACTGCTAAGGTCAACAGGTTGACCACTGCTAAGGGCAACAAGTTGACCACTGCTAAGGGCAACAAGTTGACTAATACTAAGGGCAGGCAACTGTTCCTGGTCAAGGCAAAATTAGACCAAACTCTCCAAATGCTGTACGCTTACCTTAACTCTTTTGATGGCGATTTATAAAATTGACAGCTTTCCACTGGTTCTGTTGTGAAGCAATTCAATTGTATATTTGCTTGCAAACAAAATGACTGATATTGTTTGGAAAGAATTAGTAAGGAGGCAGTCTGCATTGTTGCTACAAATGTTATTACCTATTCCATTACCCACTCCTGAAAAGCTACATATTTTAATCAGTTTTTTAGCAATTAATCAAATGATTGATCGTTGGACTAGTTGAAACATTTCAAAGCAAACAGTAGACATATCCTGCTATAGCAGTGTGAAATAATTTAAATGAATGACGCCGTATTGGAAGTGATGTCTACAGTCTGTGTTCGCAACGTAACTCTTTATAAACACTGCTTGCAAAAATGTGGATAACCACACTGAACCACCAAGAGTAGCTTGCATGTTGGTGTGCTTGTGGCCCAATGGCATCACAACAGCAAGTTTAGTTGTGTATCATGGTTTGAGCAAAGCCACTAGCAAGCAAAAAAAAGTGACTAATCAGTCCCCAATGATTGTTGCGGTAATTTGCAGTAGCAGGACACTGGTGAATTGATGAGGAAATTGCAAACAGTAAAGCACAGATATGAGCGACTGCACTGAGTAGTGTGGTCCTGAGGAAGATAAAACATTAAAGAACTGTAACGAAGAGAGACACAGGGTACGGACCCAGCTTGTGTTTGGGTCATGGAGGGCTTCTATTGACAAAAAACCTAGAAGAATTATTGCATACAAACTGAAGTCAAACCGTGTGGAGGCCGAGGCGCCATTGGACGAGGGGTCTGATTGATTGGCCTGACAGATACATTCTGTACGTAAGATTGCAGAAAGCACCTTCTCCAGGCTGTTCCTACTTTTCTTTATATTCCAGCATCACTGTTCCTCTCCAATGTTTTACTACCCAGAGCTAATCTTCAGAAGGCCTTTTACCCCTCCCCTGATGAGGCCTAAATAGAGGCAGGTGTATGTCATCATGGGGTAGAAGCTGACTTGCGTTCAAGTGACCCATTTTGCAGCTCTGGTCCAGGAGGTGGCACATTGAACCATTTGTCTCACCCAGTTGAACACGGTGTGCACATACACTTTCAATCTTAAGCTTTTGAAAATAAATGGGGGAAGAGTCGGGAGAGCGGTGAATATCCTGGGACAAAGGGAGGAGCAAGGACTGCTGACCAATCACACTATGAAAACTTTTGCTAAATGAAAGAAAACCTAGAACGAATCCATGTACAGTATGCCAACTGTCAAAATCCCCTGTCAAAGTACAACCCTGCCAAAACACAACAAATCTACATAGTCCATGCACAGCTAGTAATCATGCACCCACTTGCAAAATAATGTAAAATTCATCTTTACATATTAATACAACACGACCGCATCCATGTACATCCTCGTGACCTCTGACCTGTAGATCCTCTAAATGTGCATACACACACATACGCATGGGTTCACGTAGGTTGCTGTCTATTTAAAACGACTTCAGCTCTATTCACCCAAGATGTGATACATTTTTAACCGAGCAATCATTTTGACTGTAGGTTTAGGACCTATGCCCTTTGAGTAACCAAAGGTGGAGCAAAATGGAGAGGAGGATGTATAGTAGAGGTGGTTTAAGTAAGTTGAGCAGCAGGCCTTAGCCTGTCACATTACCCTCTCACAGGGAAGCGCCAGCCTCAACTACTGCCGCTGCTAGAGACACTAGGCCCATTAATCACCAAGAAAGGTCAGGAGCAATAGCCAATTTGCCCGCATGCTCTCCTTGTCGCTCTCAAAAGAGTAATGAATATATTTCAACTCAAACAGAAAGGATCCTTCTCAGAACCCTGGTAAAAAGGCATTTCTACTCTGTTTGACATTTTTAACTTAATCTGAAGGTGAGCCTGTTCTGCAGTTTTCATTCCAACAGATCAGGTGTAGTCTAATCAAGTTATTAAGATAAGCAGGCCCATGTTATCTCTTGCTTTTGATCTGAGGACCAGGACCAGCTTTCCAAGGCTCCTATTACTCTTTTCATGTAGGTTTTACCTCTGAGGGTTATATTGTGAAAGGTCCTTGCAACTGCATCAGTAGTTAGGACATCTTGAGGATGTAATAATGCTGAAGTCAGTTAACGCTTCCAACCAAGCTCTATGCTGCCAGAAATTGGTGATATTTAGGTTGAAATAACACTGTTTGGGTTGAATTTATAATTATTAATAATTAATAGAACAATGACTTTTCAGCTGGGTAAGGTCTCCATTAGCAAGTCAAACCAGAAAACGAACAAACAAGCCTAGTTCAGTCAGCCCGCAATTGAAGGTGATGAATGTTGCCCGCACTGGATTCGCCTACATGAGAGGCTGTGTCTTTAGCCACTAGACCAGGGAAACTGCAACGCTTCTCAAGTCTCGGTATAGCCTATTGACATTAGATCACTTTGTCTTACATTAACATCACGCAAAGCATAAATATTTCGCTAGACACCATTAAGTACTGACTAATGTTTCTCATTAAGTTCATCTCCACCACAAATAGCATCAATGAACTGTATCTATGACTTTGGCCACTGGCCCTTTTAATAGGTTATTAGCCATTCGTGAATGATATTGATACAATAACTATCAATATTGGTGACGATACCTGACTATTGCGTCAAGTGAAAAGACGAGAGAATCAAGGTTTAAGGTTCTAAAGGTTTATTTGTCATTTGCAATAACATGTTATGGCCATGAATTGCTTGGATTTCCTACTCCCGACAATGCCGTTAAAAGTTACAAAAGTAACAGTAAGTAGATAACATTAATTATCTATAATAACACTATACAAAAACATGCCTAAAAAATAATATCTATACAACTGTACAACCGTAGTGTATTGTAAAAGTGACAGCTGTGCATTAAATGATTGGCAGATGAGCATGATATAAAGTGATGTGTCCATGGGACTATGGATGGAAGGGAAGAAGGGTTCTTGAATTGAGCAACCATACAGCCTGGGGAAAGTAATTGTCCCATAGCCTGGTAGTTTTAGACAGAATACTCCTGTACCTTCTGCCTGACAGCAGCTTGGTAAACAGTCCATGGCGTGGGTGGCTGGGATCGGTAATGATTCGTTTGCTCCTCCTCCTACACCTCTCTGTGTGGAGATCCTGCGGGCATGGCAGGTCAGACCAGTGAAGTTTTGTCTATCTTCAACTTATCCTAATGCGTACTTCAAAATCCACAAGAACCATTTTATTTTAGGCTTCCTAAAACGTAGCTACTGAAGGTTGGGGCCAGCAAAGGTTTTGTTTGTCCTGATAGAATCCTAAGGCATAATTTGTGTTGATTGTGACAGGATTCGAACGTGGGACCTGTTGTTCCGTAGTCCGCATCTCTAACCTCTATGCCATTATGCCAAGAGTCAGTCAGTCACTCACTCAATCAAGATACAATTGCTCTTCTAGGCCGGCTCCACACGTGGTTTGGCAAAAATGTCAAATTAGTTTTCTAACACCCACAAAGTCAGACTGGACAAGGCCAAAAGCCACTTAAGGAAATCTATTATAAAAAATATATTTGAGTAAAAAAAGTAGACAGTGTTTTATTTGACACCATGAGGATTTAAAACAATGAAACAAAACATTGACATGATTGTATTTTCTGTGGATTTTGTGGTGTACCCACTGAAGTTCTGCTAATATACGCTTTGGTGAATGGTAGCTTGTGACGCATCTTTGCCTACCTTTTGGTGAGTGTTCCTGATTTATTTTCTGCCTCATCATAGCCAGCTTGACTTGTATTGACTCTTCTTTGGTCCTCATGTTATCAGACACCAGCAGCTCAGAATCAAGACTAAACATTCACAGCTCTGCAAGCACGAACAATGAAAACAAACACTCATAAGAAAAAACTGTGAATTAGGGTTTGTTGTCACACAGTTTTATATATTTTTTTGAAGTGTAGATCTGGTACAGGTACATTAAACCTACTGTATGTCGGGAGATTCCAAGGATTTTTCTAGTAAAAGGCTATTTGTCTTCCTGGGGTTCAAACACGTTCCAGTCAGAAATTGTTCTGTGTAGCATACAACGCCTTTAGGGCCCAAGCAAAAACAGCCTAAATGTTGCCTTATATTTATTTAAAGTTTGTCATTTTTCTTGTTTTGTATTGTTTGCCATTGTATATTAATATTAAAATAACAAAATATTAGACAACCGAATGGAAAGTCATAAAGCTACCAAGCTGCCTCGGTTACAGTCCAAATACATTCAAGTTTCTGGGCAACTGGCCAACCTTTGGGAGAAGCCAGGAGCAATATAGAATCGGGACCCACTTTCCTTCCTGAAGAGAGTATCCTGTCTGGCTGTCACCTCACCTGGCTATTTCCTTCCTGAGTGCTGTGGATCAGATTACTTTCCCCTCATGTATAATTGAGAGGTATAGGTAGGTGCTGCCTAGAGAACTGAAGTGAATTAACTGCAGGTAATTTTAGCTAGCACTCTAAAAATACAGCTTAAAGTCTATTTCAAGAAGCCTTTTCAGAAAAGCTATCTGAGCATGCTAGTAGTGATAAGGTGCTGTGAAGAGTATGGTGAATCCTGTGCAGAGTTTTACATATAGCCAAAGTAGTGCAGAAACAGTAACATATCATTGATGCAGTGATTAACACACTGCGAAGTAATGCGAGTCTGGTAGCCAGTTTATGAGTGCCACAGCATGGGGAAAGAAATGTACAGTTGAAAGCTCTTTTTTATTTTCATTAAACTGTATAAATGTGGAATTCTTGATTTACATTTTAAACTGTAGGCACGTTCCATGTTTGTCTCACCAACTTTTTTCCTTGCCCTGGAGACAAAACATTTGTGTGGCTTAGCTGTATAGAATGGAAAGTGCTGCCAGAATTAGGACTAGATAGCTTTAGTGCTAGCTCAGTACCAACCCTAAATGCCTTTATTGGCAATTAGTCTGTTTTCCCATGAAATCAACTGCCTTGTTTTACCAATCACACCTATTAAAAAACACTGTCGAACTGCAAAGCCTATCCCCATTTTACCCAACCAAAAGACAATCATAATTATGTGGATGACCTGGAACCAAATTTGGCAGACACATTTATCAGCCGGATGAACTCGTCTCTCTGTCTCTCTGCCTTTACTGGCTTGGGATAATTACAGGTTTTATTAGCAATTAGAGTGGGACTAATGCCAACCCTGCGCGCACACACACACACACACACACACACACACACGCACGCACGCACGCACATGCCCATATGCACATCCACACACACATTTGTCTATTTTTAAACACTGTAATGGAAAAGGCCAGCCATCCAGTTATCCTGAGAGCAGGGCACTGCAGAGATAATGGACTCAGGTATTAACAACAAGGTGACAATTTTCTGGTCAAATATGTGGTATCATTGTCCTTGTGTCCAGTAGTGCTGTGTTAAAATTAGAAATGATTGTAGGTTACAATCTTCTTTCAGCACAGTCACCATGTCTAGGGCGTTCTGTTCTGTCATTGCATGATCCTCTACATGGTTCTTTGAAATTGCAGATTTCTCGTGGGTGAGGATTGGCACTGCTCTGTTTGCAGAGTAATTCTTCATCCTGCCAAAATTCATCTGCTTTGCCTTCCATCTCACTTACGGAATCCATCACCATTCTTACACTGTACTGACAGGTTCCTCATACAACATCATTTGATTATCAATTCTCATTTCAGCAGCTACAGTATGGGCTAAGCTCATTTCTGATTTACATTTCTCGAATTTGAGCAGGCATATATCATTCTCATGTGTCAGCATTCTGTGGAAATAAACGACAGAATAGCCAGCTTAAGGCGATCAGCCCAAATAGGAGAGAAATTACTTATGTGAGGAATTAGAAACACCTTCAAAGATGACAGGACCCACACAACTATATTCAGTTCCTTATTCATTAATTCAGTTAACACTCATATGGGATGTCTCTCTGAAACTCCCAAAGGATTCAAAGGAGTTGTCAGCTAGCAGCACAAACAAGGCTAAAAACTCAACTCTGGCAGTTTGCTTGGTGCTACAAAATACTTTTCAAACATTCAAATGTATGCTACACATTACTGCTGAGTAATAGGAACTAAAACTGCTTAATGAATCCCTCTTAGGGTGTGAATATGACATTTGAATATGAAGGTTCAGTACAAGTGGCCAAACACCACAAACCACTGTAATTTTCTACCTTTAGACTGTATTTTATTTACAGGATATATGGATAGGACAAGAAAGCAGATGGATGGATGGATAGATAGGAACTTTTGGTTTACTCCTAGTCCATGTTCAGTAATGGAACTATTGAGGAGATGGGAGTTAATTTCCGAGGCAGCTGGAAAGTACATTGAGGAGCTCATCTCATGTCACTCATTCAGTCTCGGCAGCATCACCACTGTCTGATTGACATATTTTCACCTCCTTTGGCCTCGTTTTCCAGACAGGGTGTGCAGACTTGCTGGTGACAACTTCAGTCTGCTGCAAATTACATACCACTTCACATACAACACCCAAATGTCATTGTATTGTAAACCAACCTTTAGGAAAGAATAGGATGCAGTGTAAAATGACAGATATGGGGATGAGAAATTTGAATACGATTATGTTATGGGCACAATCTCCTCGAGCCTATTGGTCTGCACGTGTATGTTTTGCCTGTGCCATTGTTTGTTTTGCACTGAGTGATGTATTGCATTTTGCCAACAGGGGGAGACAAGGAGCTCCATAATTACCCCTCAGGAAGGAGGAGAACGCATCTCTGCACAACTGGATTGGGGGATCAGCTAATGCTGATCAACAGTTAGTGACTAGTTGTGAAAAAGGGAGCACTGGGCAACACTGATCAGCACAATAGAGGACAAATGAGTGCAATGGCTGTGAACACCAGTCTTGTAAGTCTGGAAGGACATACTGGAGAAAAGGTGTCGAAAAAATACTGTACAACTTTATGGGAAGTGATTTTAACTACTTAACATTTTGAGACAAACACATCACTACTTTTAAAGAAGTCTCATGGACTGTTTTTAAAGGGGACAGGTGCATAATTCTTGTTTTATCAAATCAGGCCAGGTCAACAAGTGGCCATTTCTAGAAGTGAGCGTGATAGGCAAAATCTTTAGTTGACGCGGATGGCTGTTCGGTCGCCAGGCCGGTTGTTGAATTACTCAGAGATGAAGGATGGAAGAGACTCATGTTAATGCAGTCATTCTTAGAATTATGTTTCCTGTCTGAGTTCAGAATCAAAGTACCCTCTTTAGTCTGTGTCTTGGTCATCGTGGGTCTCAACTGGTCACCAAAATAATAAACCTCTGTCCTAGGGTTCAGATTGGCCCCCAGGTAGTGTAGTTGGGCAGAGTCCCTGTAACAACTGAATAAATTCTAACCAGCCATCCAGAGTTAACTGAATCTTTTATTAAATCTGCTTTTGAAAGATACAGTTCAGCCAGGCCTGTTCCCCCTGACTTGGTATGTATTCAGCCATTTTTCAAATGCACATTGTGATAAGTGTTCCGCTGAGAGCGAGAGAGGCTATTAAGGTCTTTCTAAATGTAATATCCTCATTGCCTTTCTGTCCAATCCAATCTAATGCCAAAAAGAGTGAACCTTTTTATTTATTCATCTCTTAATAGGCCCATTTTTTTGCACTGAGAGGCAGAGCAGGGGAATATTGACTGTGTACTTCCGTGGTGTGGAGATCCATCAAATGGCAGTGGCCCACTCCAAAAAATATTTTTGGGGGCTAGCTTTGTTTTTCCAGTGGGTGGACTGCCTGAGTTTACAAAAGACCTCTCTACTAGTCCCTCTGGGCTGTTTGAGCTCTAGAAAACACAGATCCTGTACTTAAGCCAGTAGAATAATCCCAGTCCTTATAAAGATAAATAGAATATCTGCTGTACAACTTAAAAATTGCATATCCTCCTATTGCTAGAGAGCTTTGTGTGTGTGTGTCTGTGTCTGTGTGTGTATAGGGGGTCAAGATGACAGGCAAAAAATCTCAACTCCTAATCCATTTCTCACATTGATATATGTATGGAAGCTTAACAGAGATTTGAATAATTCAAAGCACTTGGGCTGCCATAATCAGCTTGCAGGCACGAGGAGGAGGAAACCTGATTGAGTGAACAGAGACAGATTGCACAGCCCACATGCATGAAGAAGTCTGGGGTTTGGATGGAGAACCATTTTAATTACAGATGTGGTCAGATAGTCAAAAGTTATTGTGTCTTGTTCCACAGAATTCTGTGAGGACAGACTTCATATTCTGAAATGAAAACTATAATAGTTTCTGAGTTCAGAGTGACGTGTAAAATGAAAAGGATATACATGTTTTGTATCCAAAAAAGTGCCAGCTAATTATTCTCACATGAAATACACCAATGTTCAACACAGTGATCCACAGTATCAGCTATATAGTCCTGGCAAAGACGGCTGTGTCTAACCTATAGAGCACAGAGAGAGGCAGAGTGACCCTGTCAGTGTCAGTGTCATGTGAGGGACATATTATGGCAAAGGGCTGTCGGTCAGCAAAGAGTACAGTACATGGAGAGGCATGGCTGTAACTACATGAGGACACTGAGGTCTGGACCTTTTTTAAATTTTGACTTTGAATATTATGAACCCAGCATCGGAAAACAAAATCCCAGTTGTTCTAACGTCATCCCACAATGATAAAATATACCATTCTGACTTTATTCTAATGTTGGCAAATTGCTAGCTAACTAGATCAGCAGTTGACCATGTTACATTTTACCCACACATTTGCTGCACAGTAGCAAAACACTCCCCCTTTAAAACAAGTCTTACAAAACACATTTCTCACTTCCATTTTCTTATACAGACTGTCTTGAGAGATGTGAAAAAGCTTTTCCAGGTTGGAGTCAGGCTTAGCAGAGTAGGATTTGTTGGCTGCACAAAAGTGTTTCCAATTTGTACCAAACACAGTTTAAAATCATGGTGCAACTATTGAAAAATTTGTACCGACATACCTAAAGCGAAAAAAAGGAACTCTCTGAGATTGATTGCAGAGTCACATTAGATATTAGGCATGAGAAATCTTTTTATATTTATCATTATTTCAAGTTTAAACTATTAAGAAAAATTGTGTAAAAGGCATGAAATGTATTGGGAAAAATGTGGTGAAAAGGATATGGCATCTATTGTTGTGATGCGATCTGCTGCGGCCATCAAAAGTGTGGGTCTCCAGGGCTGATTCATCATCATGCACTGCAGGTTTATATTTTGTAATAAAGCTGAACCTTTCAATTGAATGCTGAATTTCAAAATGTTTTGACTACCAATGTCTCAACTTAAAGTGTGGCCTATCATATGAATGGAAAGACATTCTAAACACAGCAGACTGAGAACACTTGTGAGTATACAATACAGCACAAAGAAGTGAAAGAATAGCGCAGAACCATGCATTCGGGTCTCTAAGACTAGCCTACAATTTCTTTGTTCCTCTAATGGGTTTGTTGACATTACACAATGTTCCATCAAGCACAATGCAGAAAATAAGCTTTTATGATGAGTGCGTGTCTGCAATTTTATATACATTCTATGAGGAGTATTTGTTTAACAAATTAATTAACATTCAATTAATTTCTTGTTTACTTTACAGTAGTAGGCTTTTTGTGAGACAGGCAGTGGTGTCGTGTTCAGATGTGAGTTCTAACAAATAATTTAGTAATATTTTTAGTCATAAAATGAAAAGAATAGGTAATCTGGTGTAGGCAATGTCATTCAGTAAGTACACCTGTTTCCAAAAAAGTTGGGACACTGCGTAACAGGCAAATAAAAACAGAATGCAATGATGTACATGTATCCCTATTTTTAACTGAAAGTAGTGCAAAGACAACATATCTAATGTTGAAACTGAGAAATGTAATAATAAAAAAAAAAATACATGCCCATTTTTTATTTCATGCCAATCCCTACGTTGGAAAAACTTTGGGACAGGGGAATGTCTTTTAACAATACTCAGTAAGTATTTTGGAATGGAGTTATTTTTTTCTCTTTCGTGCTTAATATAAGATTTCAGCTGCTCAACAGATCAGGGTCTCCTTTGCCATATTTTTTGTTTCATAATGTGCCAAATGTTTTCAATAGGGGACTAGTTTGGACTGCAAGCAAGCCAGTTTAGCACCCAAACTCTTACTATGGGGCCATGTTGTTGTAGTACGTGCAGAATGTGGTTTGGTATTGTCTTGCTAGAATAAGCTTGGCCTTCCCTGAAAAAGATATAATCTGGCTGGCAGCATATGTTGTTCTAAAACCTGTATATATTGTTCAGCTTTAATGGTGCCTTCACAGATGTCACCCATGTAAGTCACCCATGCCATGTGCACTAATGCAGTGTTTTTCAACCCTGGTCCTGGAGGCAGACTTCCCTGCATGTGTTAGATCTCTCACTGCTCTATCACACCTGATTCCAATGATCAGCTCATTATCACGTCCTTGATGAGCTACATCAGGTATGGGAGGGCAGAGAGAGAGATCTAAAACATGCAGGGGGGTGTGCCTTCAGGAGCAGGGTTGAAAAACACTGCACTAATGCATCCTCATACCATCACAGATGCTGGCTTTTGAACTGTGTGCTGATAAGAAGCTGGACGGTTCTTCTCCGCATTAGTCTGGAGGATGCGGTGTCCATGACTCCCAAAAAGGATTTCAAATTTCAATTTGTCAATTTTCCACTTCACCTCTGTCCATCGTAATGAGCTTGGGCCCAGACATTTTTGGATATTGCTTATATATAGTTTCTTATTTGCATGATAGAGATTTAACTTGCATTTCGGGATGCAGCGACGTACTGTGTTCACAGACAATGGTTTTCGGACGTGTTCCTGAGCCCATGTAATTATTTCCATTACAGAATCATGTTTGTTTTTAATGCAGTGCTGCGTGAGGAAAGATCATGACCATCCAATATTGGTTTTTGGCCTTGTCCCTTTCATACAGAGATTTCTCAAGATTCTCTGAATGTTTTACTGATATTATGTCCTGTAGATGATGAAACTCCAAACCCTTTGCAATTTTACATTGAGAGATTTTATTCTTAGAATGGGTCACTATTTGCCTGCGTAGTCTTTCACAGAATGAGGAACCCCTCCCCATCTCTACTTCTAAAAGAAGTTGCCCCTGTCCCCGCATTTTTTTTACTTGTTGCTGGCATTGAATTCAAAGTGGGCATTTTGCAATGTTGTCTTTGTACTATTTTCTATTGAATACAGATATAAAAAAAAATCCCATTATTGCATTCTGTTTATCTTAAAATCTTACAGCGTCCGTATTGGAAACGGGGTTTTACATTGTTAATGCTCAGATCCTACAACATCCAGTATATATGAACTAAAAATGTGATTTTCATTGTTTTTTCCACCAAATAATATTCTATTTATTGCAAAAGCCTATTTCAGCTCATGAATTAATTGATTCTCGTGAATGAATTCTCAACTCAACAATCTTAACTTGCATGATCTGTTTGTCTTTATCCACAGCTGTCTTCAGCAAGATGACAGTGAAAAAATGGGAATACATTTTCTTCCCCAAATGCTGCATAATATCTGTTGATTAGCTGATTTGATTTTCACCAGATAGTACTGTAGTTGAAATTAGCCTAACTAAAGAGTACTCAGCCTTTCCCGCTCCACATGAAAGAAAACAGACGATCTGTGTCTGCTCCATGGGGCTCTTGCTGCTAGTATCCCCTGGGACTTTGATCAAGGCCCTCATTTCTGTATACACCATGACTCCTGCCTCTGTATTTCCTCACCAGGTCTTTCCTATCACTGCTATGCAGATAACACTCAACTATGTTTCTTTGTACACTCTCTTGACTCATTTGGCAACACGTCTTTCTGGGACCACGTATAGCTGAAACACGAGGGAGAGAAACTGCATGTCTGCTACATGGTTATGCCGTCATGGCTTACAATCCCAGGGTGTCCACTTCCTGCAGTTACGATCATATAAACATTACTTAGGAGCCATAGCCAGCAGTGGAGCAGAATGCAGTGTCAAACACAAGGCCACTCATTACCTTGAATGATACAACTAAGTGTTTCTATTTGTAGCAAAGGCTTAGCACATTTTGTGTAGAAGGTACCGCTCTGGCTACTTCCTAGACATCTTTGCTTCCAATTAACAATAACATCATCAGTGTCAGTCAGTCCTCTCCTTAACAGTTGAAGAACTGAAATGGGGAAATAATCCTTCTACCATGTAATGGTAGTACAGGAATGAATGATAAAAGACTAAAAACTGAAAAACCATTTTGATTCCTTTTATGCCCAGAAAATGTTTTGTATCCATTGACACAGGCCAACGCCAGCTAGCCAAGCTCTGGACTAGGGTGGGGTTTGCGGGTTGACCCGTTATTTGCTGTATAATAGCAGCCTGTTGTGCTATTCGAAAAGCATCTATCGTTTGCTTTCCAGATAAAACAGCCTAAAGAAAATAAAGCAACAGTACAGGGAAGCAAAGACTCAACACAGAAAGTGTTAAAATGACTGAAGAACTCAATAGAAGAACGGTGTGTTGAAAACCGATTTGTGGTTTACAGAACCTATAACAGCAGAAAATTACCTCAGAATTCTGTCAAATCCTTGTATTAAGTGTAGATAGTTTTAACAAACTACACTAATTAATGAATACACTGGCATACAGTTGCAGTGTCACAAGTGTAGGTGGAGAAGGAGACCCTCATTAAGTCATTGGTACCAAATGTATAGTCGAAACCGGAAAGCCTAGACTAAAGCTAACCTCAGCATATATCACCGGTGTAGCCATGTTACCGAGCTAAAGCACCAGTGGAAATGCATCAGTAATGTATTGTTTTGTGTGTTGTATGTACACACTGACTTTTTACTGCTGAACAAAATAGGTTTCTAACTTCTAACATAATTATTATTCATTATAACCCTGTAAAATAATATAACTGCCTGGAAGGTTGTCCTCAGAACACAGATCCCCAGTTGATTATCCCATACAGCATAATCAGTACAGTATGCAATACAGTATGCAGCATTGCAGCACATCAGTGTGAAATAGCGCCATCCCAAATCAGAACCGTGACACATTTCTTTCACACATATGCAAACACAGGGCTGTTGCCAGGAATCTTATTCCCCCGAAAAGATATAAACCTAGGCCCCCCCCTCACTTGTTGACATCATTTACATTACTATGATCAGTGGGACCTGCCAAGCCATGGGCCCTGTGAATCACGCCCAACTTTCCCCAGGTTGGTTCAGGCCCTGTGCACACACAAACACACACACACACAATCACCCTCCTATTCCACTCTTCTTGCAGACATCCATACACAGACAAGGCACAGCTGTGAGCTTGGAGCAGCAATCTATCCATTTTAACGTCAAGCTTCAAAATGATTGACAGTACCTGAGGGCTCACTCTTCTTGAATAACATATCATAATAATCATAATTACGGCTAATAATGACCTTCAAGGAGATTGGCAGGGCTAAATGATGTGTACTGTACCTTAACACCTCGGGAGAGAAGAGAGCTGGCTTAGTCTTGTCAGAAGGCTGTTGGCGCTCTGCTCTTAGTGGAAATACCACGGCTGAGAATGTGGGCACGACTGTGTGCCAGCTTAGTTGCCCATGAGCGAAGGAGAACATCTTCAACATCCAGCTGATTCCTTGCCATCTCTCTAACAATCACACTTTCCTTCTCTTAATTAATTATGAATGGTGCCCAGAGCCATGTACTCTTTATCCCAACTATCACACCAGGAGAACTTTGATCTTAGTTTTCTTCAGGCTTTGGATTAGAAAGAGGGCAGATTCAAGATATATTCTGTTGGGTTCTTTTCGCCGTTTACATAACATAGGTCCATGTTCATCATTTTCAAGGAAAAAACATTTAAATTGTAATATAAATTTTTTTATGCAACTGGGTTGGGGAGTTAGTGATTTTGTTACCTTTGCATAGCTCTAGCATTTGCTTCAACAGTTGATTGTCACATAAACAAAACTTGAATGACAGTGAGATGCATATTTTTTTTATTTTTTAATCTCATTACACCCATGTGTAAATATAACAATATGTATGCATGTATGTATGTATGTATGTATTGCTGTCATCATAGCATGCAACATTCACTCACGGTTGCCTAGGTCAGTGTAGACTTTTCACATGAAAAGTGAAACTAATCTTCCAAGCTGTCACACCGGTTGGTTTAAAGCAACACCAGCAGTACCTAATGAATTACTAGGGTAGATACAGGTGTATCAATACAATAATGTTGATAATTCAGACAGAAAGCTGAATGCGTTGGAACTGTTACGC
The DNA here is from genome assembly GCA_016801105.1 of Esox niger. NCBI lineage: Eukaryota > Metazoa > Chordata > Actinopteri > Esociformes > Esocidae > Esox > Esox niger. The sequence goes on along the minus strand of JACXGJ010001126.1, from coordinate 26,103 downwards.
CAGGGGATTATCAGATTAAACGGTTAGCATGCAGAAAACGCAAATGATCAGCTTTATAGAACTTATGAAAGAAGTTATTAATACTGTATGCTGTCAAACCAAAACTGTTCCTGAAATTATTTTTACTGTTATGTATATGCAGATACATGCCACATGTAATCAAATTCATTCACAATCAAAGTTTAGGACCGGCGTTGCAAGCTACAAAATCTTGTAAATGTATTTGTGTTGAAATGAAATCCTGAAATAGAGTACTTCCACTATACACAAATGACTTCTCCACAAGAAAGCTTTCCAACTAAGCTTTTCCATGACAACCAGGAAGCTCAAGCCCCTTATATGTCTCTTGCAGTTAATGCCTCTATTGCAAAGTCAACATCAAACCTCTCTACTGAGAATGAAATACTTCTTGCCTGGTCATAAGTCTGTCTGAAATACAATTCTAGGACCACCTCGTTGCTGAACCAAACAAGCTGTAAGTGATGATGTTTGTGTTATGGCCACTGATTCTGGGGAAATTGGTGTTTTGAGTCTCCTGGGTCAACCTTCCCACTGCCCATCGGATCTCAGGATGCCAAATAGCATGAGATATGTTTTGTGCATGGCAACAGCTGATGAATCCATACAGATCTTCTAGCTAATGTAAAAAACAGCTGTACAAAATGTGGTATTGATTGCACCCTGGTTAGATTACTCTTCCATTTCCCCAACTAAAACATGTTTTGGCTATGAAGTCATAAACCCCACCTTGTCCTAATGTTTGATTGTCCACTAAAACATATGTTGAGTCTCTAGGGAGAGGGAGCCCGAGAGAGAGACTATAAGAGAGATTAAGAAAGTGAATAAGAAAAAAAAGACAGAGGTACATTGCGGTTTGAACAAAAACGATTTCCTATTTCAGTTATCACCACCCACTGAATACCATCTGTAGGGACACAGAGTTTCATTGTGTATCTGATAAGTGAGATTTTTAAATGATCCAGGGAAATCATAATGGGAACAGACATGTTAAAGCTACAGCGGTTTGAGATGGAAGGCTTTTAAATCTAAACATAAATTTTTTTCATTCATTATAGAGGTACAGTATTATTAAAAAAATGCATTTACTGTATGTTTTTTACCACAGACTATATTCACCCTAACCAATGATAGTCAATACTGTATCAACAAGACACTCATACATGTATGTGTTGAAGGTGAAACTACAGTAGACATAGACCTTAGTAGTGTAACAACTAACAAGAGCAAGTTGTATCACAATGGATATATTCAGCCCCCTGACAGGAAAGAATAGGACCTGCTGTTGCTCAAGAGTGCTTGACACATGCTGCATTCCTTCTCTTTTGCGGAGACACTCACAGTAGAGGTTATCTCTACAACATGGTAGTAAACACTGTGACCTTCTGGCCTCTGGCTGCTGCTAGCTGCCTGCCTGCTGAGCATGCTTTGTCGTGCTCTGTTTAGGCTTTGTGGCTGCTGTAAAATTCCACTCATGTCATCATGCAGCATTACAGTTCACGCCTAGAGGGCCACAGGCTGCACAGCACGGCTGGCTGGGATTAGAGGAATACTACTTCTGGGTAGCTGAACTGATTAAGATGGAGATCATAATTTAGGTACATTATGGTTTCATTCATTTGCAGGAAACTATATTGGTACCCTTGCACTTTGCTTAAATAATTCCCTATTTCTTTAAAATAAGTTGAAATCGGAAAGAAATCCATCTTTTAAGTTGTCCAAGATTTACAATGAAATAGAACAGATTAAAATATGTAAACATAATAATAATTAAAGAAAATATAACATTTGTAACTTTTCCCATGTAATGCAATGCATTGATAAAAAGTTCAACTATGTCATAGATTACAATGTATTGATAAGAAAGTATGATATGTGAATTTGATGGTGAAATCTGTTGAGACTTATGACAGTTAGAACACCCACAATACAATGGTTTCTCTAGATAGGCTGGCTATTGTGACTCGATAGATAATGGAAATCATCAAAATGATGCATCAATATCAGCATGTGAAGTTGAAATACAGTATAGTTGTAAAATTGCTTAAACAAATAGATCCTAAACAAACTAACACTTATTTAGAATCCACTGGCTGATTTGGTAAATACAGATAATTGTTCAAAATCCTCATGAAACATCATAGTGTGTTATCCATCGCTAGTGGCATCAGTGCTGATCTTCAGCATATTTTACACCCCTGCCAGGCAGCAGAAACTGGTCAGATGAAAGAGTGTGTTACAGTTGTCAACTACTAGCATGTGACCATTTTATCTACCAGAAAGATTCCCAATCATGTTTTCAGTGGTTGTCTATATCGTACCACAAACCAATGCTGTCAATAAGACTGCAATCAATTAGTTGTATATGGATATTGACAATAAGCACACTAGAAAATATACATACTGATGAGGCTTTCCTCATGGCTAATGATTGTAGAGAAACGGAAAAGGCCCTCCCACAGCCTTAACCTAAAGGTCAGAGCTATTGCTTTCAAAGAGTATAAGGCAAAGCGTAAATATAGGACTGAGATTGAATCCTGCTTCACCAGCTCTGATGAGCGTTGGATATGGCAAACCAATCACAGACTGAGCCGTAATCTGCCAATCAATGCTAGCCTACCCAACAAGCTAATGCCTTGCTATGCCTTATTTTGTCCTCTGTTGCCGAGGAGAGTAAACAGGGTAAAATTTGCAGGCCCGCAGCACAAGGTGGACAAGACCGTTTTCACACACATTTTCAACCTCATGTAATACCAACAGGTTTCAAGACAACCACAGAGAAATACTTTGAAAAGCTGGTTGTGGCTCATGCAAACACAATCATCATGGACATTCTGGACCATTGCAAATTTCATGCTGCCCCAGCAGATCCACAGATATACAACAGACACAATATCAGTTGTATACCTCACTTCTCTCACCCACTGATGTTCTCACTGAATGTGAGAATGCTGTTAATCAACTTGAGCTAATTCAACAGCATAGCTCCCTCCAAGCTCATGAAATAAACTTAGAACCCTGGGACTGAACACCTCCCTCTGCAACTGGATACTTTTTCTGTAAGACTGAGACCACTTCAAACCATCATCAGAACAACAATCTCCCCATCATTTGTCGAAGTCAATGAAAATGTTCTCAGTACCACGTGGGTTGGATGAGGGGGTTTTAAGCTCCGAAAGGCTCTGCTCATCCATAGGAGAAATAGCATTTACAATGTCATCGACTTAGATAAATGTATGCAAAAGAAAAATTGCAGAAAAAAAACATATATTTTATATCAACAGTAAATAGCACAGGCCCCTCGGTGACATCAAGGAACCCAAACAACCCAAGAACTTACACACTGTTAAGATGCCTTTAAAGCAGTCATGAGATACTTGATCCATGATTATTTTGAAAAGTCTTTGAATCTTTGAGAAGTGGTTAACAATGTCAAAAGCAATGCTTTTCTATATTCTTTACTGCATCATTTAGGCAAAAATTGCAGTGGTAATGGAGCTGTGATCTGGCCATAAAATAGACTGATGAATATCTAAATAAATCTAGAAGAGATCGGAAATGACAGCTGATGAAGGATTCCAAACATTTAGCTAAACATGACAAATTTTAATATTTGTTTTAAATTTTAAAAAAAGCAGGTATGAAGTACTTTTCTGCAGATGGATTTGTCTTTTAATAAACCCATTGCTGGTTTGCATGGCCAATAGTTTTGGAGGTGACTGTATAAAGATTTCATATGCTCCCGTATGTGACCTTGTCAATAATAGATTAGAGCACACTTCTCCTAATGATTCATCTCACATGATGCGCTGGATATCCCAGTGAAACAGAAGTTATTCCTTGAACTGTGATTCTTGAGAATCTACACTATCTGGGATGAGCATTAGCTCCACATGCTAATGCCTTGGCCTCTGGCTCAGTGGACATGCTCAGATTATGTTTTGAATCCAGCCAGTCACAACAACAGGCAATTCACACCACCCAGTCCTATTAATGTCCAGAGGACCATGATACAACATCCTGATGTTCCGGGTAGGTGTGATTGACAAATGTTTTGGTTACTGTACAATTTGTCTAGGAAAAGTCTCCTGGTGTTGTATTTTGGCTCTGACAGATCTGGGTCAATCTTAGAAAAGGATTCTTCAGATGTCTTACATAATGCCACAGGGGCCAGAAGGGCAGCTAGCAAGCAGCCGAGCAGTGCAGTCAGACCTCCCACACATGCTGTTTGATATATAGAGAACCCTCTGTTTGCAATTTAAATGAACAATTAAATTCAAACCTCTCCATGCTGTGCAACAGTAAGTGGATTTTTCAAGCACTGAGTGTATATTAAATGGGTTGTAGATTCACTCACTGCGCTAATTGCTTGACATTTTTGTGTTCATTATATGTATGTCACGAGCTGAATCAAAAGCAATTTCCATAATTTTAAATAATGTCATTAGCTACCTTGCAACAGTACAGTACTGTGCTCCTGCCTCACCACTCTCAAGTAATGCAAATCATGCATTTTCATGGCCGAAATATTTCCAGAGTCATAAAATATAAAGCTTTATCTAAATTTTGGATTAAATAATTTCTGTTTCCTTTTCTGTTGCATTTTTCTAAGTCTAAAATCAACTAAACTATATGAATGCTATAGATAATACCATAGTTACTGACCAAATGTAAGCACTGTATATCAAATACAAGTTCTTGTACATTTGTCTATTGAGAACGAATGCAAAGATCTTTTACATAATTCATGTGATCAGGGGGTTTCTGAGATTTTGAAGAGCGGTATGTGTGTGTGTGTGTGTGTGTGTGTGTATGCATGGACAGTATGTATGTCTGTTTATGTGTGTGTGTAAGACAATAATATCTGTGAAGTGGAGTGGTTGTATAAATATTGTGTTACTGAAAAGAATGAATGGCCCTGACAGACATGCAGATTGATAATGTGAGTTAGACACCACTTTAGTCAGGATATTCTGATCTCATTACCCACCACTGTCCCTCCAGGTATCTTAGGTCATCTGATCAATTGCTTTTACATGCCCCATGGTCACGGTTAAAGCATTAAGGAAACCGTGACTTTTCTGTTGTCGCCCCAAGGTTGTGGAATAGGTTACCTTTATATATTAGGTCCTCCACAAGTGAGGAATTTTTTAATCCCAACATAAAACCAATTTTTATTCTTTAGCGTTCAAGTCTGCAATTGGGTAGCAATTTGTATTAATGTCTGTCTTGCCCTATGTTTTATGGTTGTTAGCTATATGTGTTTGTATGGATTGTTTTCACTGTTTTCATTGCACAGCACTTTGGTTGGCACTTGATGTTTTTAAATGTGCTTTATAAATACATTTGATTTGACTAGCTATCCTGGTAGAAGGGGACAGTTTTGTCACTGTCAGGCTTTATATTGCTACAAAACTAAGGAAATGTGAAAGGTAGTTATGCATACACATGCCTAATTCACTTAAGCTGTGTCTGTAAATGCTTTAGTGTTCCTTTAACTTTCCCCCATATATTTAAGAGATACATCTATACAGTATTGGCTGTGTTGTAATTAAATATAAGATATTTGAACCAGTACTGTATTCTGTGGAAAAAAGCGATTTTACTTGAATTTATACCCTGGAGGTGATAATTATTTATTTCTCGTAACAGTCATGTAGATCCTGATGACACTTAGAATTGGTTCAGATTTAGTAATTTAGTTCTTTTTTTTCCATTGTCCTCCATTACCCATACCTACAACTTCTTCATTTTCTCATGCATTAGGTTTAGAAGTCCTGTATACCACTAGAAGCACAATTCCACAATTCCAAATGTTAAATATGTGTGAATAAAGGGGATTCAGATTTGGATCCATATTCTTTTCTCCTACCAACTAACTGTCTTCTCTTGTCCCCACCCTCCAACCCTCTGTTCCTTCTCTTCAGCACCATGTCAGACTTGGGAAGTCCATCAGAGTCACGTGGACTCCTGTTAGTCAGCCGGACTTGTGTCTTCGATGTCTGGTCTCACACATGCGCATGCCTCCCAGGTGGCTTTACCAGCGCTGACCCACTTCTGACACCAATGTGACAAATTCTGGGATATCGCCGACCGAGACTAAAATGGGGTCCAGCAACTGTCAAGGCAAAAGCTTCTCCAATACGTCAAGGGTTTGAAAATCGTGCAAAAGGTTGCAAGGTGTTGGGTTCACAGGTTTCTGAAGTCACCGTGCAGCTAAAAGCTTTGCTTTCTCCACTGTCCTCATAGTACTCCAACTTAGATCAATGCCATATGTTACACTCTTTCTTGATCGCTAAGACACTTTTATAGGAACTGAGATTTATTTGATCTCCATTCTAACCAAATAATCACAGCAGTGTTCTTTCATAAATACAAAAGTCCTTTGCACAATTGATTGAAACAGGAATCAGTCTTTATCCATGCATAAAAGGTCAATTTGACTTGATATTTGCAAGAATGGACCAAACAAGGGAAATATGCATGGCTGCGCAGTAGGTGCAATGGGAATGCAGTGACTCCTAGTGGTGGCTGGGACGCATGTAAGCTCAACCAAGGCAGAAAGCTGAAGAGTGTTGGTTCTGTGCTCCAAGGGATATTCAAGTCAGGCATGCTTCAGGATTAGTTACATCGGTGTCACAAATGGGTTGGCACCTGTGAAGCCATCGGACCTGACTTTGACACGATTAAAACTAGCACAAGTGTGGCTGACTTTAACAGATGTCCTCCTGATCCTGACAAATTGTATTAAATGGACTCCATACTAAGCCTTCTCCTCCTCTGTCATCCTCTCCCACTTCCACCCCCATTACCCCTCCTATCAGTTCTTCTCTTTCCCACATGTCACCTAGCTTAGTAAAGGCTTGTTTCCATTACACTCCATCTTCCAATACACGTCAAAGAAGACTTGAGACGCTAGATTATTTTGCTGTATAAACTTGCCGATATGGACAGCACAATACGCCACCTTCCAAGATAGCGTACGCCCGTCATAGAGATTTGCAAGTGTGAGGTTTCTGTGCAGTGCGCACGCATATTGCACCATTTCCCCACAATTGATGGCCACAATGCTGTGTAGTGCTTCTCGAACACCGCTGTGAATTCAAAGGCTATGTCAATTATTATGCGATTTAAGTGCATTTTATTCTCTCATAATGTAAACATCATGTAATTCAAACTGGTTGAGGTTTGGAAAAGGCTTGAAAAAAGAAAAGGAGGGCTGCTGATGAGGTCTTGAGAGGTTTGATATATCACTGGGACTGAACATGTGACTGTTGTAGCTGAAGCCCAATGTCCCCCTCCAAACTTGCATCCTCAACAAGGCCATAGTCTTTGCCTACATTGCAGAGAGGGAGTTTCCCCTAGCTACAGGCAATGCTCAAACCCTGCGTTCTGGGGTTTTATGCAATCCCACCCATGATGGCACTAAATGTCTGTCATTTAGATGTCAAATTGATAATTTTTACTGTAACAGTGCTCAGTGGCCACTTTTGAGACATATATCAAGGACTGAGGTCTAATTTAGAAGTTGATCTGTAGCGGAATTTTCCTCTCTGACCCCTCATCTCCGACCCCTAAAAAAGGATCAGCGAGCAAATGTCATGCCTTGTCCTAGTCCTCTATACCCAGTCACTCCTTCTGGAGTCAAGACAATGTGTTGCCAGCTAGTCGAGTTGCTTTCTTTAAGCAATTGTTTATGTATTTGTCAACAGAGGGTGCTGGCCTAAAAGACATACTATTTCACTACTCTCTTCCTTGCCATTAATTACTATTCCTTCTATTATCACGTAACCATTTAAGCAAACAAGGGACTCCTTATTGACCTCACTCAAATCTTGGGACAACAACTATACACAGACCATTCTTGCCTAATAAAAGACAATCAAAAGCAACATTGTCAATCAGAAGGAACAGCAGGATGACAATTCTGTTTTGGCAGTGAACACATCTTTTTCCGGCGGGCTCCCCGGGGACCTATGGCTCCCTTTCCTCCCTCTCTTTCTGATTGTCTTTTACTTGTGCGTCTCCCCTGAGAGCTGCAGTCATATATTGTTCCTCCCTCAAGCAGATGGTCTACCATTTCCTTCGCCCATTTTCTGTCTGCTTTGCATTGAGACAGAGAAAGACAATATTGTGGCATTGCTGGAAGCAAGTGGATTTTTAAGGTGATGTCACTGATGAGGGTTCATTTAACCAATAAGCAGATGGTCGGGGCCCCTTTGGTTACGTGAATTCTGCCTACGACGATAGCTGATGGAAATCAAATAAATTAACACACCCCTTTTCACAATCATGTCCTAGGAGACATACAATACGTATCTGTGTTTAGGCTAAAGTTCAAGATAAATCACAGGTGCAACAGTTGAAGTGAACATTGCCCTGTATACAGTAGTGTGGCATCTTTCGGGTTGGATGTAAATTAGTTTTCTGATTCTCTGCGGTAACTAAACCTCCCATGCCACTGATCGTTAAAGTAGAGGTGTTTACTCGGTGTCATGTCCAAATTGTCATGGCCATCAAATCCTCCCTGGTTTCTAATTCGCTCATACATTCTCTCTCCTTATTCAAGTAACAGAAAAACTCCACTAGTACTATTGAACCACTAAAGCTTAAGACACCAAATCAAATTTCACATGTTCACACTATCCTCTATTATTCATGGGTTGTATCACTGTCTCTATGCCAATGCCATTGACAATATTAATCAACACTGTACAGATGCCACAGTCAAATTAATGGTAAAAAGTTGAATAGATGCATATAACTTGACAAGGTGGCTAGTAACCGTCGCTTTTTAATTACACTATAGTGGCTTTACAATCATCATCATCATGTCCTCAAATTTTCTTTAGAAGGAAGTAAAAGTTGTTGCTAGAATGTCAAAAATATATAGGGATGCTAACGTTTGTGAGGTCACATTTGGTGGAATAACCTCAATCTTAGCAAGCTAGATAATGTTATGCTGCATCCAAAATCAATTTGGTAAAATCGAAATCATGACAAAAGACTAATACACAAAAGATTTGCCTTTTAAAAGAAAATGTCCGTTTTTAAAGCCTAAGTATTGTTCTTAGACCTTCATCATCACCCATCACAAGGAGGAATGGTGCAAAATGCAACCCGTGAATATATAAATGAATCAATTCTGCACTATTCAAGATATTATTAACATGAGTACTTTGCGTTAAATACATTTAAAGAAAACACTACAACCTTATTTGCATGGTCATAGGCTTGAATAGGAGCCGCTGGTCTCCATTCACATGATGCGTGGTATGTGCTTCACCCACAGCGCTAGCCAATTCACTGGGAAAAGAACAAAGTGTGTTATAAACATGTATCTGTGTTTGGGGCAAATCAAGTTCCCATTCTTGCCCTAATCCACAATTGGAGAAGGAATGCTGTATCTGTTGACATTTGTTAGTTACTATACTGTACTAGCCCTCATTCATTATCTAGCATCGCCAGGAATATAAATTAACTAGCCTACAAATCAATAACATAAAATATGACAACAGTACTACTATACTTTAACTAACCTGCCAGCCCTGGGAACTCGGACCAACAAAATTTGCTTCTCCATTTTGTTAATCAAACAACAGCAGTCAAAGTTCAAATTATTTGAACTTTGAGTGCAGCAACATGGATGGTATTTTCAGGTGGTGCATGACCCTTTTCTGGAAAAAGTGCTAGTGTCCTTCAATTTCTCCAATGGAATGCCGTTCTTGCGCTTATCATGTGAACAGCCCTTTAGAATTAAATATGATATAATACCTACAACTAGTAGTATTATTACAAACCGGTAACTATAGATACTTTGGCAGCAAAAAAAAACACATTTACTACTGTAAATGTTCTCTTATAGTTTGAGTACATTTGTAACAGACTGAAGGTTTGTTGTGCACTGTTTTGTTGCTGGAGGACAATCATTTGTGGCCCTTAGCCAACAGGAGAGCCTTTTCAAGTGATTGACAATCAGATAAAAATATCATGACTGATTGTTTTAATATGATAAAGTTATATCACAAGTCTTTAGAATATTAGCCCCAGAGATCATTATGTGACATAAAATATAACGCTTTTGGCGGTAGTCCCCTAATTCCTTGATGTATTGTCTACTGGTTACTGTTTCAATGATGCCCCATTTCACAATGTAATTCAGCCTAAAAGTCAATAAAAAATTTCTGAAAAGATAATAGAACAGTTAATAACATTTGATATAAAACATGTGAGCTAACGACTCAGAATACGTTTTCTAAGAGTTTCTATTTTACAAAAGATAGTTTTTTGTGTGAGTAATCTTGAATTAGATGCATTTTAGCTTTCACTCTCTGACATATGTGCACATACATACCCAAAACCCGATCCTAAGAAGAGCCCTTAGCCACGGTGATGGATCATGGCCATAAATACACCACTCTCTTGTACCTTATTACTTTAAAATACCACAGCTTTCGCCCCAAATCTAATGAACTATGCAGTTCATCATAGGGTGTGTTTACATCTTACTGCCTGTAGCTGTACTATAAACATATACTTGTTCATTTGGTGGTGAAGACAAGGACAGAAGTTTAAAAGCTACAGTGAGGCCAATGTGACTTGTGCAATGGGAATAGCTTTCATTGCTCTAAGGTCTGATACACATTCATAATCCAGAGAATGAGTAGCTGCTTGTGGGACAGCGCACCTGAAGAGATACAGAAGTTGACTATGACTTGGGCTGACCTAGGAACTACATTTTGTCCAATTTATCCAATGTGTATTCAGATTAAACATTATACTGGGGTAATCACCTCTTCCCCGAACAAAAGCTGTGAAAAAATCCAAGAACGTTCAACACAGAGAAGAGTGAAGCCTGTTCGTGTGAGGTTACATACTGTAACCGGCTTCCTGCATTACATGGTAATGCAAAATTCACATGATTTGAAGGCAAAGACTTAGACTGCCACCCGGTGGTTTTGTACAGCATCACACCCTCTCCAACCATTCCTGCTTCCGAACACTCAGAGCCCTGTGGGTGCACCACTCCTTAATGTTCCCCTCCGCTCCGCTGTTGGATGAATGATCGGACATGCGCCACTCCTCTATGGTAGATCAAACAATAACCCATCCGTACACAGGGACAGAGTCATGGCAGTCGCCATGGCATTTCATATCACAGCCATGCATAGTGGCATGGTAAATGGCCCCTACGTACTCATTCCTCATACGCGGCCTACATCCCTCTCAGGGTAAAACTGTTTATAATGCCATTAGGCAGCTGCTGCACACGTCTGACTGTGAACATAATGACGCTGAAGGTTGTGTTGCCACCCTCCCAGTGACTGTCATTAGTCAGGGATTAGGGCCTCTTTTGAAGTCAGGCTCTGCTTTGAAGAGCCTGCAATTGGCATCCAAGCGGGAGCAATCCGGACTCGCTAGGGGAGTCTTGCTGCTACTTGCCGCTTCCATTTCCACAACACTGATTTGTGTTTGTTTGTTTGTTTGCAAATCTCAAAGGAGCCTCTTAATGGTGCTTACAAAGCTAATAGAAAAATGTCTTAAAAGCCACCACACAGCTTGTCTGTACACTACATTGAAACTAGTCATCACAGTTAGACAGGCTGAGAGCAAAAGGGAAAGAGGGCTAGAGAGAAGTCTGGAGGGCGACAGAACTTCTGTTTTTTTTCTTGCTCTCTGTCATTTGGTTTCTGTCACATTGTGTCCTCCAAGCGCAACATGAGGAGTATAATACAGCTGTGACGTGCAGGTTGAACACAATGTCTTAGATTCCTCTTAGAAATCTACTCCAAGCGGTCCACTGGGATGGGGATTTAAACAGCCATGATACATCAGCAACTTGAGCTGTCTTCTTGTGGAAGATCATGTCCCGAAAGTCACTTCTGTCCTAAGTAATGGGTTTGCCCAGCATTTCCATGCACGAGGATGGGATGTAAATACGTCCTCCACACGCGTGCAGAAGCCTCAGTTACCACAGGATGACCTGTGAGATATGACCGTGGAATAACCCTCCTGGCAACTGGTGGAATAGTCATGTTGTTCCGTGAATGTAAACGATCTAAAAATGGCCTGCTTCTCAAATGACAATCCTTTGTAGAGTTTAGCCTGTCCACTTTTGACAAGAGCCCAGCGAAGTGCAGTGGGGTTCAGGAGGTGTTGACAAGGCTTTGGTCTGACAAACGGTTGGCACACAGGAAGCAGAGCGGAGGTAGTGAAATGTAATTTTTTTTATATACATGGAGTTCAAGTCAAGATTTAATGATCTAAACCACATCTCATCCTATCTGATGCTCATCCAGCACAACCATGCTCATTGTACAAGAACATGTAGCAGATCTAATAACTCAAAATATTAGTTTAATAACTTACAGCGGTCCCCTTCTAACTGGGAGCGTTGAACATGCCAGACAAGCAGCAATATTTCATCCTTGCTTTATGATTCCGTTACCTCAAAAATGCAGCTCATTTTTGGATTTTTGCCTGCTAATTTATTTCCCCTTCTCCCTTTGGCTTAGTTCTCTGGGTAAAGGAAGTGTTTAGTACACAGTCAAGTAATGATGCCTGAGTGTAGCCTGTAGTTTACAGAGTTGCATGCTAGAAGGGGAGAGGAGGGAGGCAGAGGAGAACAACAGAGGTAAGCATGCCAGCCCTTTATGTAAATGTAATTATGTTTCCATCTCAGCCAGTGTTGTTCCGCCCTGTCTGGCCTGATTAGAGACGACAGTCATACAGTCTGCACTTTACTGAGAAAAAACACGCAAACGATTAGTTTCTCCCTACTTCTAGTTGGATTGGTCCACATTTGGGAATGGCACAACAGCACTATTTCTTTCATGACTTCAAAGTAAAATTGTCATATACGGTCCTGAAACCCTATTCCAAATAAGACCAGCTTTTTCCACATACAAATAGGGAGAGATGTGTATACCTTTGCCTATATTCATCCAGTAATATCCCGGAGAGAATATGAGGCAACATTACCATTGTTATGCAGGTCAAGTACAGGCTGTATGCTACTGAATGAGCATTTAATAGCTGAGCCCAGAAGCAAGATATTCTATTCAAATTCAAACCGCGAGTGTCATTTCATGCCCTTGAACAGACTCCTGTTTATATAAATTGAAATAAAATGGCAAATGTACAAATATGATACCATGTTCAATTTATTTGCATCCAATATAGCCCATGCTGCACTGTCCATCATCCTCTGTAGGTCATAATTATTATATTTCATGAAATGAATCTGATCATCAAAATCAATGTATTCTGACCTTGATTTTGATGATTATAGGAGCAATAAGCAGTTTCTACATACTTTGTTGGTCTTAAAGGGATATTCTAGCCCCAGAAATATACAATTATACTCCAATAATGTGAATACCCAGGGAAGAAATACACTGGCTTAACATTGGGTAAAATTCCACTTCTCCAACAAAATGAAACACACAATCATCACAGTGTAACACCAAGACAATCAAACTTCTGGGATCTGAATCTGTCCAGTTAGGAAGCATTAGCGATTGTAAATCAATGTCACCTGTTTTGGTGCAAACGGAAATGACAACAGGTGCACTGGAGAGGCAACAACAAGACAACCTGTAATGGTTTTACAGGTGGAAGCCACAGACAGCTGCTCTCTCCTTATCCTTCCTGACTGATTCTTCTCCAGTTCGCTATTGTCCTTGTCACTAATTGTAGCATGAGGCAGTGCCTGCCCATTCAGGTTGCCCAGGCAGTCCGGCTCCTCCAGGATGGCACATCCAAACGTGTTATCACAAGAAGGTTTGCTGTGTCTCCCAGTACAGTCTCAAGAGCATGGAGGAGATACCAGGAGACGGGCCGTTACACGAGAATAGCTGGACAGGGCCGTAGAAGGGCATCAGGAGCACTGCCAGAGCCCTACAAACTGACCTCCAGCATACTGGCCTGACCAAACTGTCATAAACAGACTCCATGTGGGTGGCATGAGGGCCTGACATCCTCTAGTGTGACATGTGCTCACAGCCCAGCACTGTGCAGCTTGATTGGCATTCAACAGAGAACACCAGAACTGGCAGGTCCACCATTGGTGCCCCGTTCTCTTCACAGATGAGAGCAGGTTCCCACTGAGCACGTGACAGACGTGAAGGAGTCCGGAGATGCTGTTGTGAACATTATGCTGTGTGCAACATTATCCAGTATGACCGGCTTGGCGGTGGGTCAGTGATGGTCTGGGGATGCATATCCTTAGAGGGTCGCAAAGACCTCCATGTGCTAGCCAACGGTACCCTAACGGCTATTAGGTACTGGTATGAACTCCTCAGACCCACCGTCAAACCTTAAGTTGCTGCAGTGGGCCCTGGGTTCCTCCTGGTGCTGGACAATGCCCAGACTCATGTGGCCTTTGTAATGTCATTTTGTGCTCAACAAATAAAAAAATCTACAGCAAAGACTTTGTTCATCGAGACCCGATGTGTGATTTACGTGTTCCCTTAATGTTTTGTTGAGCGGTGTCACTTTCAACTTCTTAGCCTATCACCTGTGAAACCCGAAAATTGTAAGACATTATAGCCACTGCACATTCTGGTCAATGTTCATGGGGGATAACACAACATAACATTTCATGTGATATGCATTGCGATATGTTTGTGGTTCCCACTTAGGCATGGTAATGAAAACAATTGGCTTGAGGGCGGACTGGTCTCTTACGCGGTGACTATTAAAGTCCCCTGGTGTCACTGTTCCTTACCCACGCTTGCCTCTCCTCCACGGCTGTGGCTGTACACAACAAGCCAGTCTTTGGAAATGTCAAAGACCATTAGTTTCAATCCTATTTCAGGGTAAAACTGCTCTGGAAAGGTAAAGAAATCTATATCGGTCTCGACCCTGAAGCAGCCAGTCAGGCTGTTGTAAATCTCTCAAAGTGCTGACACCATTTATAGAAATAATACTGTACCTGTCCTACTCTCTGTCTATGTAGTAGGTACTAATGATTGACTTGAAACCAGGTCAGTGAACTTTTAAAAGTGACATAATGGAAGAAGAAATCTTAAAAGGAGGGAGATAGACATGTCTCTTCACACAGTGAGTAACTGTGGTCAGTACATACTGTCCTGGGTTTTCAAAAAGCTGTCCCTACAACTTCAGTTCTCTTATGGCCACTTGGCTTGTGACGGTCAGACCAGTGCACCGCCTAATTTGTATTATGACAATTTTTTTATAGTGTATTAATCTTTTCAACTCATACATATTAAATGATCTCATATGCGGCCTATATAGTTAATCACTCATAAAATACGGTGAATCCAGTGCTTGATTTATGATGTGATATTAAAAACCGACTTGAACCGTGCTTTCTGAAACAACTACATACCCATCCCGAACTCTAGACATTGAACTACATCTGACGTCTCTACCAAAACTACAAGACAGTTCTAACAGTAGTCTGCGTTATTGTGGATACCCGTTTATTAGTGATAATGAATGACGTGTAGCAGAAACATTTTGACATTCACCAGCTTCTGAGTTTCATTAGTCCTTGATAATTAGGCTGTAGATTTAGTTTCATAGCTTTTAAAGCATGGTTGTAAAGCGCCATGTCTTCAAAATCCTATTAGATGGTTGTGAGGTAAGTGAAGCTTCAAACTTCATCAATCACGACATTGTTTCTCAGATGCAAGCTTCAGCCCTTTCGCTTTGAGCAGACTGGGTTGAAATTTCGATGCAAGCCTCCAAGTGTTGCCTTCGCCCGTCCCATCACTATTGACCAGCTGGTTTTATAAATCTTGTATCGAGTATTTGCTGCTGAAAATGCTGTTGTAAAGGTCCTTTCCTTAGTAGGTCATGTCAGAATTCTTCAGAAGGGAGAAGCGGTCAGAATCAGAATTTTAGACATGTTTACCAGTTTCTATCAGTTGTTGTGACCTTTTCAGTTTTCTACATAGTAAATGGTTACTTTTAGTTAAGGCCGCACCACACACTATGCCAAAGTTATTTGGCTCATCTCCATGACATACAAAAATTGTTGCAGATGCATTTGATTATTAAATAATGCCATTCTGGTAGGTGGTTGCATTCAAAATAAAATCCATCCCTGAAATTAAATGTAGGCTGCAAACAATGTGCATGTCATAAAAAGCAGCACTGCATGTTCACTGAAACATCCAATGTCTTGATATTTGCCACTTCAATGACATGCACACCATATTTTGACAATAATGATGACCAAACTACATACATTTATAGAAAAAATAATTGGTTAACTCTGGTCATTGTCTTTCATGTGAATACAATCTTGCTGTCTGTATAGGAAAATCTGCCTGTCTTACCTCGATCCATTTACCTTTTAATACAATCCAGCTTTCATACTTCCATCACTTCACCGTACTTTTCACTTGCTGTAATGGAATATGTAGGCTCTAGTTACCTCACACCGTGTTCACAGCTGTACTCGGTTGTATCTTGGTGATATAATAAAGATACACTTGGGATATACTGTAAAGGAGGATCATTCCATAGATGGCTGCCTTGTGTACCAGATGGCCCTTTGAAGTTGCTTCCTACCAGAGAATGCCGGGTTTAAACTTTTGGAATTCATGGAAGTAAAGCAGCTCAAATCCAAATTTGGAGCTTTGGACAAGTACAGTACATAATGTACTGTAGAAGTCATAGAATGAGTCTACAATCTAAATAACAGCCCAGGCTAAATGTTTGCTGTGAATATGTACCTAATTGTGCACCTTTATTTTATCCCATAAATATGCTATGCACACATTCTAATTTACAGCAACAACGCATGTTAGGGTTGCCCTTCTTGCTCCTGGACAGATCAAGGTTTTTTTTAACTCCTAAGACTTGTGTATATAGGCCTAATGAATTAGAAAATAATTTGACATCAAGTCTATATATTTAGATTGCGTTGTCAAATATTTTCAAGATTGCATTTGATATTCAAGCACTAATGTTCCGCCATACAGCCGTGTAGATGACAACGAATAAAACATTTACTCTCCAAGCTGTGTAGTGAGATATTGAGTGTATTCTACCAAAGCTGCCTGAGATCCAAATGAATACAGATATAATCTTGTCTTTTTAAATTACAAACTATCAAACAGACATACATACAGCACATTCAAATGACAATAACATACCTGCCAAAGGGGCATGTGAAAGGTCACATCCTAGTTTTTGGAGGTCAAAGGTATCATTAGCTGGGTTTTTAATGCTTGCTTGTGTAAGCGTTTGCTTAAACCAGCAAACCTCTGAACCAAATGATTGCTTTCACCTACAAAGTGTCGTAATCACCGCCTCACAAAAGCCGCAGCCTTTGCTCAGCAAGGGAAACAACTACTTCAAGGTCTCAGAGCAAGAGACGTAACTGATTGAAACTCTATCTGCACCAACCACAGTGCTAGCTGGCTAGCTATTTCACACCTGTTACCCAA
Organism: Esox niger; assembly: GCA_016801105.1. NCBI lineage: Eukaryota > Metazoa > Chordata > Actinopteri > Esociformes > Esocidae > Esox > Esox niger. The sequence continues at coordinate 8,662 of JACXGJ010001126.1, read as the reverse complement.
GCATAATATTGTAGCAACTGATACATATAGAAGTATTAACACACAAAGATTTTGGAGGAAGCAACAAATGTATTATTTGTTAATGTAGGATATTATGGTCAGGGCCATATCTAGGACCTCAGAAACACTGAGGTCATCAGTAGCGGAACTCAACCGCCCCCATGAAAATTAGACGCAGGTCGTATAACTTCTAAAACATGTATGTTCAAAATGTTCATGGATATTTCATATCTCTTCTATAAAAATACCAAACATTCTCATAATGCCAAAATGCTGTGATCATATAATGTATACTAATATTTCATACCTATTACCCACTTTTTCCTTCAAGGCCTTTTAAACTAACTCCCACACTATCTAGCATCTTAACATACACTGTACAAGCATTTTCCAACCAAAAAGATGATGGTATTCGCTACACCTAGTGGACCTTTCCATTGACCTAGGCATTGACCTACTGACATATCTTACTGTCTCGTTGGCAGTATCTGCTATCTCTCTCCTCCATCATCTCTCCTTTTTCTTATTCTTAGAAACCACAAATAAGTTTTAGTGAAGCCCATTAGGTTCATTGCGTTGACAAGCCTGCGAACCAGACAGCTAGCTAAGACAATACAAAAGAAATGCAAAAAGAATACTCGAAGACATGACCTCAATGTCCTCAATGGTAGAAACTGGCCTAATTATGGCTAAGTGGCTTACAAAACCATTGTTATTCATGGTAAATATGTGGTTAGTCTGTCAGTGAGATTAATCTGGGAAATAATATCCATAAAAAACAGAACTACTTTCCCTTGCTTTTTCCATGGCAATATACTGCATCATTGCATGACACCGCAAACAACAGATATCTGACTGAATTAGTACAGAATCCAGTCTAGTACATGACACATTGAATAGGTTGTAGTTAGTCTATTATAATCTATAATGATTTTATAATTAAGTTAGCTCTGAGGATTCTTTGTTATAAAACACTGCTCCCACGTGGTCATTAGGTAACATCACACTCTCTTTGTATGACCACATACTGTACATGCTCGGTTGTACTAGGTTTTGTGAGATTGTATTTGTGATATAGTGAAAGACAGCAGATGGCAGTGCATACCCACATTAACCAATGTGGCACAGACTTCATTTACAGTCATGTAAATATAAAGAGGTTGTTGGGTTTCAGTTGCAACACAGCCTGGCCAATGGCAGTTTCCCAAAAAAGTATCTTCCCTCCCCTTTTGCTCACACAGTCTAGCTATCTTTATGAGGGCTTAATCTCATTACGTGCTAAATTGATCAACAGCCCCATTTCCTATGAGTCTTCATCAGGCACTAATTAAAACACCAATATAAAACAGGTTGGATTAAGGGCTCTGTAGGACCCTGAAGTGGACCTTGTCTGGAACCCCAACAACATGAAAATATTTCCCAATTAGCACATGCAGATGTTTGTCTCAGAGACAACCCTGCCAACAAATGGACAAATAATTGTGTCCACTTACATGCCTATCTGCTTTCAAGCATGCCAGTCTTTATGCTCTCACTGTTTGTGTCCGTCTCCCTATGTTAATTGATTGATCTTTTCAAGACACTCAAAGTTCTTTAAATATTAAAGTGGAAAGATCATCAGTCAAATGTATTTAATAATAATATTTTTTAATGTAATTTTAACACCAGCAGTCACAAAGGACTTATACAGATAACCAGCTTAACCTCAAAATATTAGCAACAACGAGTTTATGCACAGTGGCTAAAATACTCCCTAGTAGAGTTGAAACTTAGAAGGAAACATAGAGAGGAAACTTCTGGTTTTGCCAGGTGAAGATTGTAAGAGTATATGATCTTTTGAGCCACATCAATGTTTCTGCATATTCAGCTGACAAACATGTCAATATGGACAGTGGCAGCAGGAACTGTCAAGCCACAATTTGATCTGCAACACAACCAGGTAGACTTTGGACAGGGCCAGCCATGAGTCATTGTGCCAGGCTGTCCCATGACTTGGTCCAAGGGCCCACAACTCTTAAGGTTAAACAAGACACCAGGAAAGTTAGAGAGAGCATTCCTTGGATTCAAAAGAATACCTGAGAATACTATTTAGACTGAACCTTGTACCCCGTCACACGAACTAATCCAACGTAAACAATTACAACTTAACAGAAGACAGACTGACCCAATTCTCCCGGCACAAACATGTTGCAGCAAAAAACAAGTGACTGAGACAGGGGGTCCAGAGACACTGGCCCTATCCAAAGGGACACCAACTGATTGAAAGCAGTACAGAAAGTATAGCTCAAAAAAGTGAATTCCCATCGCAGGAGGATGGCAAAGGGAAACAAGAGTAAACTAGTGACTCCATCCCTGAAAGGCATTATAGAGAGAGGACATCCCAGTGGAGATGAGATCCTGCCAGGCAATGACAGGAAGTATGGCGTGTAAATCCAGTAACTTTCCATTCACCTTAACACCCTAGACTGAAATTATTCATAGACCTTACTGAGGGGTCTTTAGTAGACACTTTAAGGTTGAGAATGAGTCCACGTCTTTCACCTACATTGGCAGACAATTCCACATTAGTGGAGCTCTATGGAAGAAAGCCTTGCCTCCAGCAGATTGTTTAGAAATTCTAGGTACAGTAATAAGGCCTGGATCTTGTGATCTTAGGTTACATGTAGGTAGGTATGGCTGGACCATTCAGAGAGGTAAGTAGAGCATGTCCATACAATGCATTGTAGGTTAACAGTAAAGCCTTATCAGAAAGCCAGAGTAAAGAGGCTAATGCGGGAGTAATGTTAAAACATTTTATGTTCTATTTAAAATTCTGGCAGTTTATTTATTATTTCATCTGAGTGACTAGAGAGAAGAGCATTGCAATATTCTAATAATGAAGGAACAAAAGCATTGACTAGCTTTTCTGCATGTCTTTGATTTTTGCCATGTGCCAAAGATGGAAAAAATATAAATATGAAATATATTTTATATGTTCATCAAAAGAGCCATCAGGGTTGAGGGTAATGCCAAGTTCTCTTACAGTCTTTTCGGGACTTGACTGTACATCTGGCTAGGTTCACTGTGAGATCTGACATTACATTTCTTTGTTTTTTGGGCCCTAAAACAAGCAATTCAGTTTGTTCCTGTGTTTAGTAGCAAATACATTCTGTCATCCACTTCCTTGTCTGAAACACAAGCATCCAGGGTAGGTAATTTTGGGTGTTTTTCATGTTTCATTGAAACATAAAAATGTGTATCATCTACATAGCAGTGAAGATGTACACTCTGATTCCAGAGACAGGGTATGTAGTGAAAACAATAGTGAAATCCAAGAACACCAAAGCATACCTATGATTTTTCAGATAGGCCATCCACATATTCAAACTGATATCTTTCGGATAAATATGATCAAAACCAGTTAAGAACATGTTCATGTTTTGCTCAGCATGGGTTTCCAATCTCTCCAAAAAAGTGAGGATCATTGGTGTTGAAGGGAGCATTAAGGTCAAGAAGCAATGGGACAGAGGCAGAACCTTTGTCTGATGCCATTGAAATGTCAGTTGCACAGACTGGAGCTTTTTGGAAATATCATTTGTATTAGAAAATGTGAATGTAATCTGCCAAGACAAAATTGAGAAAAAAGCTGAAAAAATTCTGGGAAGAGCACTGTGGATTACTTAGGTGGTCTGTAAATAGTAGCTATTTGAAATGATTGAGTAGCCTGTGTAGCTTCCATGACTAAAACCTCAATAGTTAGAATACAATCATTTGTGTAAACTGATATTTGGTGTCATAAATATTAGCAACACTTTCCCGATTTGCAATATGCCTGGGAGATACAATCACTAATGTAGCCAGACAGAGGTCTCATTTAAAGCAGCAAATTCATCTTGTTTAAATTAAGACAGGTTTCACACAGGCCAACTATATGCAGATCAGCCATTATTTCATTAACTTCAATTGTTTTTTAAACAAGGGATCTAACAACCGTTTTTTAGATGAGTCCCGACAAGAGTCAGTCATCTACAAACTATCTCCTGTGACGTGCAGAACTGAGTTTTCAGCCAGGGATTGAGTTGTTTGAGTTTGCTGTAGATCTCATCACTATTCCTAATTGGGAAGAGTCCATAGTCAATTACTTGATGTGGATACCGCTTTCTAGCAAATTTACACGCTGACGCAACAGAACATTCTGCTTTGTAACATCTGACTGTTTCATCCTAACTTTGTGGTTGCCGATGTGAAAAACAAAATGCCTGTACCCTTTTTTATACTTGCCAGTTTTAGACCTCGCCAGCACCAAACCTAAATTTACTGCGACGATTTCCCCTGTGGTAAACAATGTATGATTGCCGGCTGATTGGTTACTCTTATATTGCGAGTAATGGACTCACCGATTACAATGGCTTCGCATTTTAAGCGCTACCTGTAGAAACTGTCTGCTGATCAAAACCATTAAGAGACGGCTGGGGCCTTGAATCCGACTGCAGTGGGAAAAAACATTTGAAAGTCTCGGTCAGCTGTAGAAGGACCCAATGATGTCAGCAGCATTTCTTCTTAGTGAACATGAGAAAGGTTTCCGGCCCCAAGGACACTACTACTATCGTTTCTGCCCGGTGGAACAGATTTTGTTTTCTTTTGTACACTTCGATAATCACCTGATAATTGCGTCTGAGGCCAAGCCTAAACCTTTGCGGTCTTTACCGGAACGTGATAGGTCTCCTTCATGTTAAAATTAAAACAATTACAATGATCAGGCATAAAGGTACTTAGCTTTGAATGGCAGGGTGTGAGTAGCTCCGTTAATTGTGTCCAAACAGTCCCGGTGTGGAAAAGTAAAATGAAAAATGTTGGATAAAGACCTAAATAACATGCTGGTAAACTCGTAAATATAATTTAAACCATTTAGTTAAAAAAATAAAAAAATAAAAAAAGGTTTGGCATGTGGCCAAGCAGATGACAGCAAGTGGTGCAAGACACATCAGCAGAAAGCCTCATCTTCCAGATAACTATTCGTCTCATTACGCTTCCCCTTTACTCTCTCTGTAGCTACCAATGGAGCTGGCTATCTAGTCCATGCTGGGACTCCGGTTAGATTACAATCAACAAGTTTAAAATCCCCCTCTGAGCTAGCATGAACAATACTTTTTACACAAATGAACAATGCGAACACTTACGCCACTATTCACATTGAAATGGCAAATGCTACAAAATTCTATATTCCTATCCGCATGGTAAAACTTTATTTTGCTCCCATTCTCTCCCAAATATGAATTAGATAACAGTCTCTTTACAAAATGACCTTTTAATCCCTTCTGATTTTATAACTCACTACACCTCATTACCATTCGGGAATAATACATTATATTCTCAAAATGATTTGGTGTGCTTACATTTTCACATTATTCCGACCGGTAAAACATGGAAAATAGTACTGCAGATCAGGTGTCAGGTTCTAATACAACTTTGCTCAGAATGAAGAAGAAAGACCAAGGTCTAGAACAGCATCAATCAAAGTGCCAAAATGTGGTGCTAAATAATGTGGCTACCTCTAAAATAAAATAAAACATACATCTGTCACCACAATGTTGTTTGTGTCACATTGTTAATTACAGTGAACTCAGTCCAGTGGATGCTGCCAGGACCCATGACCCCCATCCCCCGATTCTTCCCACACACGGTTCTGAAGTCCACCGATTCCAGAGGGTTGAACCACACAGAGCTCATTTCTAGGTCCCACAGCAGGGAGAAGGGCAGAGCAATGTCGGATAACCACAGCCGTCATATTGCCACGAGGGAGAGACATGAGAGCGGCCGTTCGAAATACCAGACGGATAGTGACGGGAGGAGATGAGGTAGATTAAAGCAGATGGCAGGACCACTGCATGGCAGACTGGAACAGAATGACTCATCACGGTTCTGATAAGGGGAGGCATGGGGCAGCCGCTTGCCTTTGTTGGCATTTACACCCTTGGTTTGCATTGTTGTGGCGTCCAATGCAAACACTGCTTGTGGTGCATTGCGGATGGTTGCACCGCTTGCCAAAATAGTTGTGCTCACAGTTGTGACAGAAGTGACAGACTAATAAAGCTGCACCATGACAGTGATAGACATTTGAAGGTGACTGGTGAAGAAGGAGTGGTGACGGTGAGGAAGCAGGACATTGTTAACGCCCAGGAGCAAGTAAATGCAGCGTTAACAATGCCAGTGCACTTTATTGATCTACGGAGACATCAGGGAAACTCGTCAATAATTACAAGCGTTCCACAAGGTTTATAGGCCTGAACTTGGTTATTATGTCACAATTTACTACAATTGATCAAAAATCTCTAGAAGAAACAGTTTGACATGTTGTCTCGACACACTGCCATCAGACTTTTTTAAAACAATTTTGACTCTATAGCAATAGACCTGCAGCAAATAGTTAATCCCTCTCTGTATTTTCCCAATATCTCTAAAAACATGATCAAAAAACATGATTAATGAACAAAAATAGACCTGTATCAAATGTCCCTTTTATAGCAAAAATCATTGAAAAAGTTGTATTCAAACAACTCCGCAATTTTGAGACCTCAAGCGGTCTCTTAGACAAATTTCAGTCAGGCTTCCGACCTCACCACAGTATTGAAACGGCCCTGATAAAAGTTTCAAATGATAAACGGGTGAATTCAGATTCTAGTTCTACTAGATCTCAGTGCAGCATCTGACACTGTAGATCATAGAACACTTATAGATAGGCTGGAAAATTGAGTTGGACTCTCCGGGACAGTCCTTGATTTGTTTAGATCTAATCTAGATGGCCGGAGTTACTTTGTCCCCATTGGTAATCATGAATCTGATAGGGTGGATATGACATATGGAGTTCCACAGGGATCAGTTCCCGGACCGCTTCTGTTCAATCTCTATATGCTAACTCTGGGCCAAATTCTACAGAACGTACAAACCTGGTTGAACCAAAATTGTCTACAATAAAACCAATATTTGAGATTATTGTGTTTGGCAACAAAAATCAAAGAACAAGTATTAGAAAAGCACTTGATTCTCGGGCCCTTAAAACCAGGGATCAAGTGCATAATCTTGGTGTTCTGATAGACTCAGACCTCACATTGAACAGAAATAACAAATCGGTCACAGAAACAGCATTCTATCAACTGAAAAATATATCCAGAATCAAAAGCCTGGTGTCCCAAAGAGACCAAGAGAAGCTCATCCATGCTTTTATCTCTAGTAGGGCCTCTTAACAGGACTCCCCAAAAAGACTGTAAAACAGTTGCAGCTCATTCAGAATGCAGCTGCTAGAATGTTAACCAGAACCAAGAGGACAGAGCACATCACTCCGGTTCTTAAATCTTTGCATTGGCTTCCAGTCTTTTACAAACTAGATTTTAAAGTGGTGCTTCTAGTTCATAAATCTTTGAATGGTTTTGGACTTTATTTTAATACATTTTTGATTTGTTTGAAGAATATAAACCAAGCAGGGCTCTTAGATCCATGAACTCAGGTCAACTAGTAGAGCCCAGAGTCCAAACTAAACATGGAGAAGCTGCGTTTAGCAGTTATGCTGTACACAACTGGAATAAACTACCAGAAGATCTTAGACGTTCACTAAACGTGTACATTTTTTAATCCAGGCTACAACACTTGTCTTTTCACATGCCTATGACTGAGCTCTTAAACTTAACCACACTGTGAGCCTCATAGCTTCCTATGTTTTTATCATTTAAACTTAACTGACAGCTTTTATAGCTTCCTATGTTTTTATTTGTTTTATTAGATCTATTTTCTTATTCTATGCTTTATTATTAAGCTGTATTGTATATTTCTCTTTTAGATCTTTTACCAATCATAATGCAAGTTCTGGCACTATCAGAGGAATAACCTCTGTGTTATTGTTGCAATCTCACATTGAACTGCTTCTATGTATGAAATGTGCTATATAAATAAACTTGCTTGCTTGCTAAATAAACATTGTTGTTATATTCTTTACCAACAAACTCTAGCAAACTGCTGAAAGTTTTTTCTGTAGATACAATAACTTAATGATTTACAAAAGGCTGGGTAAGAGCATGACAATTTTGAGTGTTTGGTTCAGTATGGAGAAATGGTTTTTATTCTATTTTATTCTACAATATGACTACTGTAAGTTGCTATAATAAAACAATTAATAAAAAGTAAACAACTTGAGAAACCAGACTGTCATTTACAGAGAGATCAATAAAGAAATGCTTACAGCTGAGAAAATCAGACCATCTTTCTTTCTGAAAAAAAATTATATTACACCTTATGTTGTTTTGTGCCAAAAATGTTAATCAAACTCTAAATTAAAAATGTTTGTAGTTTACTGCAATTGGATATTGAGAACATTGGTGATTTCTTCCAGAATTCCTATAGGGTACATTTCACAACAAAGCTTGCACATGGGCATCTGTTATATAAAATCCTTCAGTGCGAAAGGACTTTGAACAGAACATGAATGCTGTCACACACACACACACACACACACACTCCAGTTAAAGACAGTTTTTCCCTGCACTTGTCGACCTTTTGCATTGGTATTCTGCCTCCGCAAGGAACATGGACCGATCGAGACACACACAGAGCAACAGCTCAGACACTCACCCTTACATAACGTCTGATGTGTGGGGCTGCCCTGTGAGAGAGGGGGAGCCAGGGAGGGAGG
>JACXGJ010001125.1:75768-92992 GCA_016801105.1 Esox niger | reverse complement strand
TGTGTGTGTGTGTGTGTGTGTCTGTGTGTGTCTGTGTGTGTGTGTGTGTGTGTGTGTGTGTGTCATTTGGTGATGTACAGCAACCCACCATCGACCGATCTTGAACATGGCCTTTGGTATCAATTCCCCTCAATCCCCCCACCTCGTTCTTTCCTTCCACCTCCTCTTCACCCCATCCTCCTCTCCTCTTCCTTTTCGTAGTAGTTCACGCCTTTCTATAACTCCTGTCTTCAGAGGGCCTGTGTGCATTCTGCTGCCAGCGTATGGATTGTAACACTTCAGTGGAAGTTGTTGAGCAGGGTCTGGGGACCGGGCTGGTCAACATGAACAAAACCCAGTTGAAAACAACAGAACTCCGCCATTGACTTCATGTCTCTGCATTGGTCCCTACTATTCCCCTATTCATGTGTGTCAGTTTTTTTATGGTGTCTTCTGTCCATTTTCCATCGCTTTCTTTCTCTCTCTCTAACTCGCTCGCTCTCTCTTATTTTTCTCACAATTGTTTCTTGTCTATTGTTTTCTTTTGTCAGTCTCTCCATCTCACTTTGTTCTTTTCTCATTCACACTGTCCCTCTACAAAGATTGTATTTATTTTATCTATCTCCAATTCAGCAGTCTTTCGTTTTCTTTTGTATGAAAGGGTTGCTATGAGTACGATATTGTGCCACCCTTCTGTCTTCCATTTTTGATTCTGTTTCTCCCTTTTTCGTATCCATCTTTCTTTCCCCCTCACTCTCTCTCGCTCTTCAAGAGTTCCCAGACAGATACAGGCGAAGGTTCAGAGATTCCCATTAAATCACACAAAACAACAATGTGAAATCAGAACATCAGAGACCTGCTCACCAAATTCCCTGGAAACCCCCTCATTTCTCTATTCCTCTTTCTCTTTCTGCAGAATATTGATTAAGGCAGAGGGAGAATGCATACCACCCAACCCCCAACCCCTCACCCCTGACCTCTCACCCCTTTGCTCACCCTCCCCCATCAACCCTTTTCTTCACTGGGTCCTGTGCGGAAGCCTAAAACCCTTCTAGCCCCTCTCCCTCTTTTTTGAGTTCCAACCTGGAATTCTAGGGTTGTTTGAACAGTTCTCTCCCCATTGGGATGTGATTGTTGACACCTGACCTCTTGACCCCCCAGTGAGGGAGGTATTCAGAAGAACAGTAGAGATACCACTGGAATTCCTCTGCGCTCTCAAGCTCACTCAAAAGACACACACACACACACACAAGCACAACTACACTCCACCAGCATATGTTTTCAGATAGTCAACCAATTCCATAAAAAGGTGTCTTGTCACAAAAACGCACAGGAACCCTTCCATGTGACATGTTGGACCAGAGTTTTTCTCACTATGACAGAATCTCTGAGTGTACCACCTCATTGTAAAGGTTAGCGTTGGTGTTCAAATGTTTTGGGCGGGGGGGCGTTTACTATGCCTGAAGATGCCTGGCTGCCATTGCGCTGTCTCCTCTGACCTCAGGCCGGGAAATGGAACATGGAGGACAGAGCAGCGGAGGCTACAGTGAGATGAAGGGCTGGAAAGGTGTAACGACAGACTGAATGCCCACCAGCTAGCCTTCCTAACCCATGCGACTTGGCTCTGTTTCTTCTCCTCACAGGAACTAAACCATGTTGGTGTTTAGTTCTACAGTAGGTGGTTGAGAAGATGCCACGCAGTGTATTTTATTTACCTTAAGGGTGCTCATTCTTTATGCTCTTTTGAATGGCATTAAATAATCTCCCCACTTGGCATCACAAAAACAAGTATGGCCAGTGTTAAATATATTGTCTCAAAACAAATTTTAAAACACTTCAAATTCACAAGAATTGGTTCATGCATTTAGACTAACATGTGGAAAATCGTTTCCCACATCATTTTTAAGAAGGTGATAGTATTGTATTGTTATCATGTTGACCTGACTCACAATATTTATTTTGTCAAAGATGTCAATTATACATATTTTGAAAGTTACATAATGTCCCTGATGCCCTGGACTTAATTCTGGATATACCATGTTTTGTCTTATCAACTGTAAAGGTTTAAATGTTTAGACTCATCAATGAAAAGCAAATGTAGCATTGCACCTGATGTTGGATATTAACAGTTTCTGTTGCACTTTATTTTACTTTGCAATTTCAATCAAATGTTCAATCTAAAAATAAAGTAGTTTTGTCATAAAGGTAACAAGATGAACACAGAGTAGGATGGTGTTCCTTTATAAGTTTAAGAGCTAAATGAGAATATTTGACTTCATTATTTGTTAGCAAAATAAAAATAACTTGTCCTACTCTTAACTCTGCCTTTTCTATATTATTACAGGTAATCAATCACTTGATATAATTATATATCCAAAACAATGTTGATTCAACCAAATAAATAAATAGATTTACTTAAATTAAAATCTCAAACCTTTTGTAATTATTCATTGTCTTCTTATCTGGTTCTTAGCTTTATATCTGCATAATTTACTATTTGTGTACTTACTAATTTTCATTTATCAATATTTTACCTTTTGAATATATTTTTCGAACATGTTTGGTCTGTATTTAAAGCTGAAATAATTCGCCTAAACTGAAATGTTTTGGCTAAAAGAAGGCTGTGAGAAAATACACATTGGATTATAATTTTTATTGTAGGCACATACTTCTACACAATTACATTATTAGTTATATTTATACCGATCTAAAATATATTTGAAATAATGTTGTGTTTCAACTGAATGAACTAAAATAATTATTTTAAGGGGTCAAACATTACCAACGTTGTAATTATTAGGTTTGCATAGAGAAAACTTCAAATCCCATACAATCACACAAAATTATAGGTACACATATAATATTTCCTCATTCGTTTTCAATAATTTTCATCTACATTTCTATTATGTAATTGCTCCATTAAGAACGTTAAATTCGATTTGGCTTTAACATTTGATGATCAGCTCGTGTGTAATTTTAGGACCTTCAAGCCTACTAGCATTTCAAACGTGCATACCATCACAAATGAGAGCTGTATCTTAAATTATCGAAAAATGTCCCGCGCATGACGAAACGAGTTTGTTTTTAGGGAAGACGGGACCTTAAAAATAGTCTGCGTTTAGAGTTGTCAGGAACTACTAGCGTCCGCAGGCTACAGATGTAGCCACGCCCCTTGGAATGCGAGTGTGGAACGCCTCCCCAGGACTGAGAATAGGCTGGCTTCCATTCAGGGCTGACCTCAGAAACACATTCAGAAATGCGATCCAGGATGGGGTGGGGGTCGCGGTGGAGGTCGTCGTCTGAGGATGGGAGGTCGCTCGTCTTGTCAGGGGAAACGCAGAAATAGACAGCTAAGTGTTTTATCATGGCATGCCGTTTTTTTATTCAAGTCTTGTCCCAGGAATCTATTGGTTAAAAACGTGATTTTATTTTTGAAAATCTTTTGTGAATAGCTAATTTTACCAGTACCAAATTAAAACAGTAACATTTTTCATTTATTGGAACTTTAAATGTCTTTATTTGTTTCATTCCAGAATGCCCGAGTTGTGATGAGTCCTCTTCCTTAAATATGCAGTCTTTTGATCATTTTCAGAATAAAGAATAAAAAAGTAATGTATTTGCTTGACGATTCACATCTTTCTCAAAACACATTGCTCTTATGTTCTCTTTTTATTCACTCTTTTCTTGAATCCTGGATCCAAGATGTAAAGAATCAAAGAAAGACACATGAACTGTAGTGGGTGAGAAGTGGAGTGAGGAAGATAGAAAGAGACCAGACCAACAAAGGCTGATGGCAGATCATAGCAGCCTTAGCAGGTCGTCAATTGACCTCTGACCTAGTGCAAGAGGGCGGGACATGGGAGTGTGGAGGAAGTAATGATGTCATGGAATGGGGGGGTTTGGTTATAGGGAGATGTGATGGGCATGATGAGTGGCAGGATAGACAGGTCTTTCCTTTTCTCTAATTATTCCTCTGCTCTTTCTTCTCTTGCTGTTCCTCTTTCTCCTTTATTCTTTTCTCTTTCTGCTCCTTCTCCTCTGTCCCTTTCTCCTCTTCTTTTCCCCTCCGTCTCCTCAATCTTTTTTTCTCCTGTTTTTCTCCTTCTCTCTATGATTACATACACCTGATGTTTGTATTGGGTCTCAGGATGCGGGGGTGGAGCTTGGAAGGGGTGGAGTTAATATATTATTCATACCATGGTTGAATGATGCTGGCGCATTCTGGAAAACAACTTCCATAGATATTACCCGAAAATCATTTTTCAATCAGGGTTAGGGTATTATTTAAAATGACAGCCAGGAAAGAGTAAATAAAAATAATGTGGGAATGGTCACAGGATTATAAGGCCGGTAATCTTGCTAGTGTAACTTGTATAAATACAAGTATATTTAAGTTGTGGCATGGGGCTTTGGAACAATCTACATACATCATGTTCAACTGGAAATTAAAATGCTCCAAGGACATGTCTTCCCATCACCCAGTTTGATGTAAAGTCAGGAAATTTGGTACATAGTTCTTTCTGCTCACAAAATATGTACCTCTCAAGAACATATATGTTCTGCAGTTATGTATTTCAGTATTTGGATTCTGCAAAAATAGATTATACAGTTAAAAGCTATTTCCTGGCACCGCCTAATTTCATATGCCACATGTGCTTACTACAGGTTTGTTCCTGAAGGAAACATGTCAACTATTGAACTAATGTATGTTTGTGTGTGTATGCACTCAATGGTATTAGTATTGTAACAACATTTGGTACACTGAAAACCTGACTCAATTTGGTGCTGAAAACCTGACTCAATTTGGTGCTGAAAACCTGACTTTTATGTCCGACACAGTGGCGCAATAACAGGTATGTGTTTATATCCCTCTTTGACTCAGATTAATGACATTTCAAACATAATGCTTGGGAAAATCAGTCTTGCTAATGCACACGATAACACCCAAACCTCTGCCACAGTTTTGGCTACACTTGAAAGAAAGAGGTGTATTGTCATAGAGTCAGGGTCGGGGTGTCACTATTTTAGGGCTGACAGGTTTAACGGTGTCCTGTTGTTTTGGGAACATGTGCAGTTTAGGTTGGAGAGGAGACATTGGCCTTGCATTGTGTCATAACTCAAATTGCTTTCATTCTTCTCTCTCACTTCCTCTATTATCACTCCGTCTTCCTTTCTTCATCAACCTATTTTTCTCTCTGTTGCTTTTCTTACTCTCTCTCTCTCTATGAGGATTCATGGCGCCACTCTGCTTGGAGGTAACCTGAGCCAGCTAGCGCCCGCTCCCTACACTGACATCTGGGAATTCTATGGGTGCTGACCCTGAGGGCAAAGGTCAAGATGAGAGAGTGAGGGGTGAGAGGAGGACTGAAACGAGAGGTCCCACTAGTTTCCTCTTTCAGTGGTAACACGGACTAACCACCTCTGGTTGGAAAGAATTAGGCTCCAGTAGAAGAGTTTTGGGGTGAATCAAGCTAGCAAGCGGGTCTAGGTTTGTTTAAGGTGTTACTCCAATAGCATCAGGGATTTTGTTCCAGTAGCATCAGGGAGCCAGCCAGGCTATACATACTACAAATGCGTTATGTGGTGATGTTAGCAACTGTGTGGTGTTTTTAGGTTGAGCTGCGTATCGATGTGATCTGCTTTTACGAGGACTTACTCAAGGGGCCCGAGGGACATGGAGGTTGGGACCCACTGATGCTCTGAGGATTGTGCTCATCCACGGAATGAGTGAGGGAAGGATGACAGAGAGGAATGATGGAAAGAGAAGGATGAGGGAGAAAGGGATGATTGAGAGATGATGGAGACACAGGGATGAAATGAATGGAAGGAGAAGCTAAAAGCAGGAGTATCTGTGTGTGTGTGTGTGTGTGTGTGTGTGTGTGTGTGCACGTCTGTGTGCTTTCCGAGGGCCTTGATGAGTTGTCTGCATTACAGGCCATTTAAACCAGGACTGAATACTTCATGAAACCAAAGCAGATTGAGAGTTTAGGGTCCCCCATGCACACCTCTTTCTGTGTGTGTGTGTGTGTGTGTGTGTGTCTGTGTGTGTGTGTGTGTTGGGAGACAGGAAAGGTATGTGATGTGGTGGTGTTCAGTCAAAAACAAAACTATTGGCGAGAAAAAGCTACACCTCAAACACCCGGCTGGATGCACTGCTTTTTATGGTATTATTTCATAGTCATCATGTTTTGAGTCTTTTCCTGTATTATTTCATAGTCATCATGTTTTGAGTCTTTTCCTGGTATTATTTCATAGTCATCATGTTTTGAGTCTTTTCATGGTATTATTTCATAGTCAGGGTGTTTTGAGTCTTTTCCTGGTATTATTTCATAGTCATCATGTTTTGAGTCTTTTCATGGTATTATTTCATAGTCAGGGTGTTTTGAGTCTTTTCATGCTATAATTTCACAGTCGTGTTTTCAATCTTTTTATCTTTTCATCTCACATTCTTGGTGATTTGAGTATTCAAGCTGTTTTATTTCAAATTTGTTTTGCTTTGAGGCTTTATTTTGACAGTGTTTATTTCTTAATACTGGTCCCAGGGCTTCCAATGCACATTTCTGTTTTTGTCCTACCAGTACACAACTAATTTATTGATCGATGCTGACAAAGACAACAAAACCCATGAGTCCATGAGAACATCACAGGGTGCCTCAACCCATTTAACTGTATGTGTCCCGTGCAGATCAATGAGAAAAAGACAAATTATTCTCACCTGTTTGGCTGTGAAGGATTCTTCCAAGACATAGCTTGTCCTGAGAACCACTGATGAAAACTAAACAGATGATTTCCAAGAACATATACAGAGTTAACAATGAACTCACAGCATGGCAAACACTTTTCAAAACAGCACTATTGTTTAGAAAACCAACAGAAATGAATTGAAGGGCTAAATACATGAACCTGTCACAACAGCAACTATAGCAAACAGAAACAATCTTTTTTAAATGATTGTACTGAATAAACACTGCAATTTGGCCACAAACTGAGCCTGTATCTTACAACTCAATTATCAAAAAAATTAAAGACATTATTTTAGTGATGTTATAGATGATAAACAGTGTTAACTAACTGTGCACTACAATTTATGAGAAATTTATCATTTTTATAACCAAATAACAAATAGAAAATTGTGTCACAAAGTCAGGCAACTATATATATATTATATTTTTTTATTACTAAAAAAAAACTTGAAATCTGAAACCTACACTGTGCTATTGGACAGTTTATTTGGGCTTACTGAGAACATTTCTAGACTGCATAAAGCAATGGAAAGATATTAAGTCCTATTTTTTTCATTTCTAATTTAAAATAATCAATATAATGGGTTTAATAAAGGGTATAATATAATACAAAGGGCTATAGAATAATAAAAGGTGATTGATTTTTGTTTCTGCCCAACAAGTAGATTGCTATAATTGTTGTGTACAGTGTTTTCCGTGTAAATAGGCTATCCGATGTTTATAATGAACAATCATTTTAAAATAACATAATTTATTACCACTAGGCCAGATAAATTTGAATCTGTTATTTTTCCCATTTGTGGATAATATACAATAACTAGACCTACTAACTATCTGCAATTAGTTGCGTGCAACACAAGCTCAAAACAATTCCTCACGAGGCTACTAACCAAGTAGAAATGAGGGACAGTAGATAAGAGAAAGGAATTCAATTTTCACACAACTGACCACAGCAAACAATATACATTTTATAGGCTACAAGAAACAAAATAACAGTTGTATTAGTAGTGTAAAAAAATAATGTTCTAAATAGGTTATAACAATACATTACATTTGATTACTAAAAATACAACACACTGTGCAAAGTGATAACAATGTTAAAGTTTCAGTTAAGTGGCAAAGTGATCAAAATACTGCTGTCTATTACTGAATAATTATGTCGCGTCGTCGGATACTTTGCACTACAGGTTCTAGTAAAGTAAAGGTAATTCACAGGTGAAAGAATGTTTGTGTATCCATATAAGCGACGTCCCCCAAACCATTTCAGCAGTATATAAGGCAAGGGTGAGCAGCGGAGGCGTGTCGGTCCATGTTCATGCCTAGTCATGTGGTTACGTAAGGGGCTGGCACACGGATGTGCAAAACGTTCCCTCTGAATTTGTTCGATTCTGATTGGCTTTGTGGCACAATGTGACACGTTAGCTCGCGCCTTGTAGTCAACGTAGTTGGGGGGTTTTTATTTTTAAAAAAATGTATATAACATACATGCTGAAACGATACCAGGACGGGATCATCCGAAATGTGAGTGGAATTAAAGTAGTTATGTTGCATGTCTGCTTAACCCTGCATTTCGAGCACCCATAGGCTCGCTTTATGAACTTCTTAACTTACAGCTAAGTTGACGGTTGACATCTAAACCTGTACATTAAACTGGGCCCAGTGTGAGACACTGAATTGCATCTAAAAAAAACTGCTACACGGCGGTGGTAATTTGTGTGTGGGTGTGTGTGTGTGGGTGTGTCGGAGGGGCACTTTTTCCCAAGATTTTTACACTTCTTGCCTAGGATATAGCTTAGGCCTCTGACCAAACCAATCATGCGATGCCGGTTATGCCTGGCGATATAGCCGGACTGTAAATAACTGAAACGGTTTGCTGACATTGCATGCTCCCTTTATAAAGGGCCAATCTGGGGCCAGATGGAGCGCATTTCGACGGAGTCTAGTTAACATCCTTCTCTTTGGGCTGGACATCATGTTACAAATTCCGTGTGGCCCTTTTAACATATTACCTATCATCTCATCACAACATCTGCCTTGTGCATTTTCAGCCCTGTTATATGTATTTTATGCTAATAATATTCCTTAATACTATGTTCATAAACTTTTAAAATTGAGTTTTTACAAAACTGTTCACAAATTGACAAGAGCTACACCACAAATACATTCTGGCTTTATGATAAATTATAATGTAGGCTAGTGTTTACCGCGTCATATGATCATTTTCCGATTTACCTGGATTATTGATATATTTAATATGAATTCTACAACTGATAGCTGTCTTTCCTGTCAGAAAAACGTAAGCTAAGGTGAAAACTGCAACCTCCATTATTTTCACCAATGTAGCAATTCAAAGAAATGTCAATCAATGTTTATTTCAACCACACATTTTAACATGTTGACTGCGGGCGGATGTCCCGCCCCTGTGAACCCATCCTACTCATGAATTCTACATCCTTCCCTTCCCGGTACGACCGCAGGCCATGGTTGCCCAAACCTGTTCCTGGATTGCTACCGTCCTGTACGTTTTCTGTCCAAGCCTAATGTAAGACACCTGTTTCGAATAATTAGCTAGATGTAATACATATTCACGTTAGTCACATCTTGGGTTGGAGAGAACTTACATGTTGATAGGTTTCCAGATCTAGGGCTACATACTGGGCTGTATGTACTTGATGTAGACTGTTTACTTGATATTGTAGAATTACAAAAAGTATTACATACAACCGAGCAAATCAAAGCTATATGCCTATTAAAAAAGATTATGGATTTTTTTTTATGATGACAAATATAGTTGTAGCACCATCTTGTGTCATGGCCTTGCATTTTGTCAACATTCCAACACTAAATTGTTATTTATTGCCTTTAAAAAAAATATTTTAACATTTACTGCCCTGTTTTTACTTTCGCTTAGCTTTTTAAAATGATTGGTTTTTTTTAACTTAACGACTGACTAGTCATGCCAATTCTGTGCAACAATTTTATAAAACAGATCATTTCAGTTGAAAGTGTTTGAGCTGATTTGTAATGTGTGACCAACGTAATGACCAGCATGTGCTGACTTACTCCAAATAATTAAATGTTTACTCAAGGCACTGGCCAACAACTTTGCATAACCCTATATACCCCTCTAGTTGCTCATGCGTTTGACAAAGCATTTATATTGACGAAGAAGAAAACATTGTCTTGTTGGGTCCTGTAAAAAGAGAAAAAATAACTTTACACGATGTTTGACTGTAGCTGTCAGTTGATAAAATAGTGATGATATGTGGCATGTCAGTGAATTATACTCAAGGAACCGTCATAACTAAATATGGGCACGTTCTTCTAACTTCCTCCAGCTCACATACCTCGGACCGTGATTTATTCGTTTAGTCCCGCCTCCACACTGCACTTATAGAAACACACACACACACACACACACACACACACACACATAGCAAACACAGAGAAAAACTAGTTTCATCTGTAGTCTTTGCGCTGAGTGGAGCGTGGTACAGAGGAGACCAGTGACAAAAAGTGCTATATGTCTTAGCATAAAAGAAAATGACGGACCAGACTAATAGCAAAATTATTAATTTTTGATGGACATGTTAAGAGAGAACGAGAAATATGAGGCTCAAATAGAGGTGCGCGTGTCCCCTCTTGCTCCTCGATCTCTCGTCGCATTTGGAATTCTCTCCGTGGCTGACATCAAACGCTCACCGCCGATTAGCTGCACAATCAGGTCCCCACAGAAGAGGGGGGACTGCGTGGTAGCGAAAGGCGGGTTCTTTTCCGCTGGACAATGCCATTATTTCAGCTCCATTGGCCAGGAATGTCAGATTTCACAGACCGCTGCCCCCCGAACGTGGAGCGAAGCGCCTCCAGTTCGTTTTGTAGAGTGCTAGAACAGCCGTATTCGCCCCCTGAGTCTCTCCGCCCCAGGCTGCCGGACAGCCGGCTCTGAATCCCACTGCTCCCGGCTCTGGTATAAACCAAGTGCATGTTGCGATCTACTGCCTGTACCTTTAGCCAATCTTATTACTGGCTGTAGGGCCTGTATACGCCAACCATTATGCCTATGTTCAACACGCCTAGTCGTCATGTTACGTTTAAGTTAATGTGTAAGCCTTTATTACGTATATCCAAATGTATGTATATTTTTTATCTAGGCCTAGTTGATAAATGCATATGCCTATAATTATGAATGTTGGTTAAAAGAAAACACTAAATTAAAGTGTGACGCCACTGGGATATGTATGCTAATAATCACGCAGTTCCTGTTAACGTAACAATGCAACGCTTTTTGTCAAAAGCCACTTGATTTGCCACGTTTTGTTTTCTCATTTTGACATTTTGGTAGCCTATAGTTTCGGGCTTACACTTTAGGTAGACTGAGCACAAAAGGCCTGCTTTGTGAACTCATCAATAACGTATTGTCATAGTAAATTTGAATGCAAACTTGGCACATTTTAAACCTATAAATAGGGGTATATATTCTGCTTCTAGACTATATACCTAGGCAAACGACAACGTAAGAGAATCTCTCACTTCCAAGGCGGGTAATGAAAAATTTGTGAATGGAAGGCAGAACGTGTGTGTTCATTGTTAAAATAAAACTATACAGTGACGTTTCTTGAAATGTGACCAATCCTGAAAGTGATAAGATAGTTAAATACCAAAAAATTCCACCAATTGCGCGTCACGCGGCAAAGACTAGCACAGAAACGGGCCAATAGGAAATAGGCATGCAAATAAGGAATTTGCTTCAGCAAGAGCTGAATGTCAACTAGTCAAAGATGGAGTCCGGAGCTAGGAGGCCGTGAGGCTGGCCATGTACGAACTAGCATTTTCTATTTGGAAGACAATGCCAGCAACAACGCGCCATGCTTCATTTACGTTGCCAAGCTGAAACGGATGCACGCGTGGAGGAATACTACGGAGACATATGGGGCCTTTGCGTTACAGGCTTCTGGCAACTTAACTTGATTTTGTCGTTCTTTCCTTCTGTCTTCAAAGGATTTTCCTTCCCTGGCCAGGTACCATTCATGACATGTGGGGCCCCTGTCTCTGTCTGAGTAGCATCCTGGTGGTGGCGCAGAAATGGCGGGAGCTAGCCGCGAAAACGGGATGTTGGGTAGGGTCAGTGAGGAGGGGTAGACACACGGCTGAAGTAGTTTGAAGTGTGTGTGTGTGTGTGTGTGCGTGCGTGTGCGCGCACGCGCGCGCGTGTGTGTGTGTGAGTGTGAAGGAGAGAAAGAGATGGGGATTAGGGTTAGGGGTGTGATTGATGCACATGCATGCATTATGTGTCAACGCGCCGGTGGTCATAATTGGTTTTGACAAGTCCGTGGATTTCTCCTGACGCCTTCAAAGTTAGTGGACACCGACGTGCGTAAACTTTCTAATAAGTGGACTATAGCCAGCTACTTTCAACTCATGGGCAGAAACTCCAAGAGCATCAGATTTAATTTAATTTTACAGAATATTTAAACGGCCCAAATAGGGAATAATACTAGTAAATAATATATTTAAATAAGATTGGCCAAATTGAGACGATAGTGAGAGGCCCATCTGTACAGAAGATAGTAGGCCTATTTTGTCAGGTATTTCAGTGCATTGCCAAATTCTGAGAAATTACCAAAAAAATCACAGCTTTTACAGTAGATAATGTAGTTTGTGTTTTAGCCTTTGTTATAAGCTTCGGGGAAAATAACTAGGCCTACTCAAGTAACTTACTGGCGTTTACCATTCCCTCATATGCCACAGTGTTTTTCCTTTTAAAGGAACCGAAAGGCCTTGTTTTGTTACAGACTTTACTTAATTAAAAATATGAGATGTGAACGTGTGTGTGTGTGTATACATGTTTTATGTGTGGGTGTGTGTGTTGAAGACTAAAGTGTAGACAAGGGTTTGGTTCTTAAAATGTCCACGTTGGTGTTTTGTGGCTAGCAAGTGATTTAAATTCAAAGGCCGGTTGAACATTGGAAATAACAACTCCTCAACCAGCCCCCGCCCCCCGTATCCCCAACGAGGAGGGTTTCAAATTGCCACTTTGGCCAAAGGGACAAGAATAGTACGTATTAAATTAAGGTTTCTGGTATTGTATCGCGGAATGTGCTCTTTGCCCTATATACATTTTCTCCTCCCTGAGTTTCCTTCTAAGAAATATCGAGTACTGTTATGACGTAGAACAAGGTTCTTTTCTATTTAGGTAGGCCTAACCTGTGGGTTTTTTTCATGCGCTTGGACTGTTTTTTTTACTACCATTTACTACTACACGTCTCTGAATGGTATTAATGATTTAATTGAAGTAGAACACGAACACGTAATTCATGCTTATGTAATTAAATGGGACTCTAAAATGTGACTCAACGCACTCGCAACACGTTATTACAATTGGAGATAGTTTGCTGCAGTTTAATGGCTGTTGATCTCGATTAGGCTTCCCTTAGCATGTTGGAATTACATATTAATGGCCTACGGAACATGCATATAGTAGGCCTATTTTATTCATTATTTTGGTTGTTTTATACTTTCATTCATTATTGCATTTTCTTTGATTATTCCTCAGTTGTGTGTTCTGGTACTATTGATGCATGTACAATTCTCCAATTTTGGGTAATTGTAGAATTGTGCATGCAACATAATTTGTCTGTTTATAGATTTAAACAAGGACCTCTAGTCCATACAGGTTTGCAGGCATAGTTTAAACAAGGCTGAAAGAGAAAAGTAAGAATGTGCACTTTTCCATTGTCAAAATGGTCTACGTGTGTGATAGCTGAAACTCGAGTGCAGGTATTCGTGCAATTTGGGGATGTTGTCCTAGTAAATACATCTAATGGATTTAATTGTTGTTGTCCAGAGCCCTTTTACCGTTGTGCTACTGTGGAATCAGACGAGCAGTGCAATATTAAAAGGGCATTGGCTGACAAAAATCCCGACCCCCACCCCCCACCCCCTAACTTCCTGAACTTCCCACCTCCTCTTGCATATGACAAAGTTATCTCCGGTTACAATGGCATTCCAGTATAGGCACAGGCATGGAAGAAAAAGGCAATATTCACTGGTATATTTTAGTGATTGTCTTTATTGAGAACCACGTTGTTGCATATGGGATATGGTGTTATAAAACATGTGACCGCATTCAGGAACGTCAGAATGGAGAAGCCGGTATTAATATTTGTGGTTTAGTCATGTTTGCATCAAAAGTAGCTGTATGCAAATGGCTATCGTTTACCGGATAGATATATATTCAAACAAATTGCTCAAAGAATCCCGAGAAGAGGATGGCTACAGTGATTGCATAATTACTTTGTGTTACTAGGACTGTATTTAGGCCTGCATATGAAATGTATTATAAACAACTCTCCCAATTTGATTATTTACCGTACTCTACGCTCAGGCGTTCGTGCGTGCGTGCTTGCGTGTGTGTGTGTGTGTGTGTGTAGTGTTCTCCACCCCCGTGCACGCAGAGGTCAACTGCTTTGACGATGTTGCACTACTGTTCCATCCGCTGAAGCAGTGCAATAGTATTGTCATAGCATTCGGCCTCCGTCATTGCTTCTTATGCAGTCGGATGCTATGTGGACTGAGGCATATGTAGCCTATCTGCACGAGTGGGACCCCCGTCCCTGGGCCTATAGGCTAACACAGGCTTTCCGGCCCGGGCTTTGAGCCTGCGTATGGAAACCCTTTTCACAAGCCCACCATTTTGACGTATAGGTTTGAAGTGTCGTTAATACCATGGGAAGTAATTGCCTTCTCGTGAATGAATGGCGAATGTTTTCACGCAGAGGGAAAGATAGAAATGGCTTAAGGCTACACTCAATAATGGCATAGATCATATGGAATATGGCGTGCCATGCATGGACGTTTTATTCAACCAAACTTGCCTGTGTTTCTTTCCCTGGTAGAAAGGGCCTCTGTTGACCACGCCTCCGAAAAAAAGAACATTTTGTTCAACAGTCAGAACTTCAGAGGTCGTCTTCGTTTGTATTGCAAACCACGTGTTCAGATTAAGTAACATTTGAACAATGCTTTGAAGTCAGTTTCCCAACTTTTCACACGTTTTTTGAAATTATTTAATGTACCAGTAGTGGCCTATGGTTTTACAGATAGCCTACCCAAACATCCGCACCACACGGGTGGCAGATTCTAGTCATTGTCCACTGCATATTCGAAATGTATTTAAATTAAAAATATACTATATTTAATTTCTAAATGTTTACTACAGAAAATATTATTTAAGATTTGCCTACGCGGCGGTATTACCTGTCGATCCATAGAGACTAACATTATTACTGTTAGTCTTTATAAAGCCTGTCATTTAGATTTGGTTCATCAACCAAATATAACTGATCAC
The DNA here is from genome assembly GCA_016801105.1 of Esox niger. Taxonomy (NCBI): domain Eukaryota; kingdom Metazoa; phylum Chordata; class Actinopteri; order Esociformes; family Esocidae; genus Esox; species Esox niger. The sequence goes on along the minus strand of JACXGJ010001125.1, from coordinate 77,926 downwards.
ATGTACCCATCTAGACAATAATGAAAAGGTATAAATAATTATTATATTCTATCCCTTTTTAATATATATATTTTTGGAAATAAGATTTTTATACCTTAGTGTGTATATTTTAATGATATAAATATATATTTCAGCAGTTGTGTGTTTATTTTATCAATTTTCGTTTTTGCTTAATAGAAAATAAAAACAAAAAAAACTAAATATCTGTGCAATGTATTTATCATGTATTCATCAAGAGAAGGTAATTGTTGTGCTTACATTGACAAACCTTGAAATCCCCTCTTTCAATTACTTGCTAGGATTAACCGTATTTTTACAAGTGTTGATTATTACAAAGGATTATTCTCGCCCAATTCTACAAAAGACACAATCTTAGAGAAATATCACAAATGCGCGCCGTGGTAGAGATTCATTTGTTTAGGTTTGTAAGGATGTCATATGTTCGGTTATAATCCAATTATAACTGCAAGGATTTATTTGTATCCAAGTCTTCTACATCTGAATGCATAATTTCAGTCCTCGGCAGATCCTATACTGGGAGACGTTACGGTGTGGGTGGGAAAGGGGTAAGTTTCCTATTTGTGGCAGGTAGTTGGGGGGATGGGGACATTTTTACGGAATGCAGGAGGAGGGGAGACGGAGGAGAGGGAGGGAGGGCTGGTCCCATTCTGAGGGGGGGAGGGGGGGACGCCTTGGGATACATTTCATCCTTGGTTACTGCATTGGACTGCTGTGGGTGTAAAGTTTTATTTGGGACCGTGCGTGTATGTATGTAGGTGTGTGTGTGTGTGTGTGGGTGTGTGTGTGTTCTTTACTTTTGACCCTGTAGACTATAGGTCTGGCCTTCAACGGCAATTTAAGATTAAAATACTGTCTCACATTTTTCGCTCGCACCCTAACCTATGGCTGTTTACGTCTTGGCGAAGGCCTATTGAGCAAAGCCTTATAGACTGGAAATACCTGATAGGCTACGTGTTTCAACTGAGCGAGTGAGGAAGAGTCTGGAAGGCCCTGGAGGATCAATGGCGACAAAATGGACGGGGAGCGTTGCGACTTTTTATTTTTATATGTGTGTGTATAGATATTGCTATACGCAATTGGGAGACATGCGCGTGCGTGAAGTTGGCCATGCAATGGGTTTTTCGAATTGAAGTTCGCGCAAGGCTAACAACTTAGTATTTTATATCGTTCATCAGCTAGTCGTGTTGATCAATGTTCATCTTAAAGGACTGAACTATCAGTTCTAGTTTGCATGATATAAAGTGCATATCTGCACGCTGGCGCTTTTGAAGACCACTATATAGGGGCTATAGGAAACCGATGTTAGGAGAGGTGTACGTTAGTTAAATATTTCTAAGCGGTACGTTTGTAGTCCCCTGGGAAAAAAGCTGCGTGTGTTAGCTTGTCGTATTGCAGCCTATAGGCTGGCAGGCAAATACCAGAAAGCGCAGTTCAGACAAATTGAGCTTTTCATGGAGCTACATGCAGCCTATAGTCATTTCCACCGCTGTGCGACTAGGGTATATGTGAGTTGTAAACTAGTGTATCTTCTTTGTTTAAGGAATTGTGGCTGTAGGTCATTCTAAATTCGAGATAATTGGATATGGGCATATACGGCAATATATTTTATTAAAAGGGCTGTATGCAATGCCCATTTGTCATATTTCAGCCTAATCTAGCATGTTTAATGTTTACAAAGTATAATTATCTAAAATATGTAGAATAACAGTGTTCAGGCCATATGATAGGCCCTGTGGGCAACATTTCATAGGCCTAACACCTTGCAATTTAGTTTTCTCCCAAAACGTTTAGTCGGTCTGTAAGAAAATTGTTAAATCGATGGATTTGGCCCTATTTGATCATACAACATGGTCTGTAGCGCACGAGAGAGGGGGTGTTTTCGGAACATTGCGGCCCCTCAGAATTTCTAAGAAAAAAAAGAAACAGCGGAATTTCTCACATCTGTTGTCTCCAAAGTTCGCTTCAATGGGGGGGGGGGGGGGGGGGGGAAGGAGTAGGGCTAGTAAACCTGGTTAATTAGGGGGAACGCAAGCCATGCTGATACCAGGGTGACAGGGAGCAATGGTGACAGGGAGCAATGGTGACAGGGAGCAATGGTGACAGGGAGCAATGGTGACAGGGAGCAATGGTGACAGGG